>JBCAUG010255898.1:0-18342 GCA_038406175.1 Haplosyllis leylae
CTTTACATTGGTGCATCTCATCTCCTCCCAGCTGCTACTCAAAGTCTGAGTTGGAACAGCTTCAACTTTTACTTTGTGACTGTTGACTACGTGATAAATGATTATATCCTTTTAACTGAAGTACCATGCTTATATCTTGTCTGAGCCTAAAAGGACTCATTGATTATGTTTACAGTATCACTACTACATACTACGCAACTTTGGGATTCTAGCCGCTTTCAGGACTTAGGTCTAGTCATTTGTCTCCAGCTAACCTGGACTATTTCTGTATTGTGAAAAAAAGATCTTACTTAAGTTTCAAAGAATAAGGTTATGGAATAGTTGGACCGCATATGTTGTTAAAACACCAGTTGAACTATTAAGTTATGGTGCTGATATTTCTCGGAATCATAGTGAAGTTTTGCTGAGGAAGAGGAGGAAAGTGAAAGTAGTGAGAATTAGCTCTAATGATGATACCTTGGACGTAATTATTCAGAAACTATCAACAATGTATGAACAATGTTTCTGTAAAATCCCGGACGCAAAAAGGTGATGGAAGGAACAAAATGGGAACGTGGCACTGGATTGAAGACTGTTCAATATGTGATGTAATCAAAGTAATCCCTTGGTTCAACAAGTTCGCACCTAAGAAGGCGTGAAATTGTGTACAAAACCGCCCAATGCCATCAAAAACACAATGCCGTCAATCCGTACAAAGAACTCAATTAAGAACAAGAGCATACGTACCCATGTGTGATGCAATATTAGAAACATTCTTCAGAAAATAGATTACAGAGGAAATTGAGACGTTTATTTGAAATCAATGTCTCTGTTTAATAAAAGATATGTGATCATTAGGTAAGACAGCAATTCCAACGACACTTCCATTACTCTGTAAAGTGCTTTTACGATTCAGTTAACAAACACTAAAATAAGCTGTCGATGGATGATTGAACGACAAATAGTGTTTCGTCTAAGAACGTAACCTTTTATGTTCTGTTTCTTTGTTATCCGTATTTTCTGCCATCTAGTGGTTTCTTCGATAATAAAATTAAAATACTGCCACGAAGTGTTCTTTAAAGTAGGAGTAAAATGACATTACAAAATGTCCGTACGACGGTACACTGTGTTTTTGTACTCGAAAATAACTGTTCCTAATAGTGTAAAAAAAAGACAACGATGTAGTGCTTCCAGACAAAAGTTCATCTTTCTTCTTACCAAAAACGTTCAGTCAATTTAAATTAGACAAACAAGTTGTAAAGGCATTAAGCTGTTTAATGGTGTAACTAATTCTGCAGCTGTTTGGCTGTCCTTGAAGAATACAGCGTAAATGAAGGTGAACTGCTGGGAATCTATTGGTAATTGGTTCGTACAGATTACTCTTCTATGGGCAATTACTCTTTTGCAAATTAAAGCACTTTCAGAGCCTATGTCATTTCGCATTACAATGTTCTTCAACAAAAGTAAGGTGAATTTTTTTCAGGATGGGATGCCGCATGAGAATATAGTCAGATATTTCTTCTTATCGGAAATTCTAAATAAGGACCAATCTTTTCGTTATCAAAAAAAGTTGTTGATGTTTCTCCTTTATTTTGTCACTTTAAGGTCAACCTGGAGCTTTAAGCTATAATTCAATTAAGGTATCAATAATAAAAAACAGAGGTTGCATCGTTGACCCAATTGGTGGCACGTGCAAAATGACGTCATGGCAGCATTCTGTGTAAACAAATTCCAACCAACGATTGCAGTTTACATTAAGCCTAATTATCATAAAATTGCCAAAGGCTTGGGATAGGATGTTACGATCCCCCGACTAAAGCACTAAGGTGACTCCAATGAGCCACATGGATTGAGATTTGAAATTTAACCTTTTGAATCCATGCTAATCGTTTGATGTACTTCTGCTGATGCCATATTGAAGAATGCCATGTCTAGTAATGTCACTGTTATTTTACTGATATAATTTGGTATGTACATTTGTATATTGTCCTTAAGAGCTAATTTCCTCTTTAAATAGACAGAGGGAAACCAAATTCTAAATAAGGAATCATCCCAAAAGTTATGCTGCATTATATAATAGGTAGTGGTGGACTTTTGAACAGTAATAAGACTTAGAACAAGCGCATTGTGAAAATTCTATTGTCCTGGTATGAATATCCACATTTCGATTTCATGTGAACAATCGAGTTTTTCCTAAATAATACAAATCTGACATTTCTGGCATTTTTGTACAAAATTTACATCGGGGGTTTCAAAATCAGCAAAAAATAAAGTTGCCTCCAATGGGATTCGAACTCACAACACCAACCATCTATGGATTAGAATCCCAATGCCTTGCCCACTCAGCCAAAGAGACTTGTGTTGAACAGATGTATTGAATCTTGAAATGATTCCAAGTCCCAAAAGTGAAGTGGAGTATGACACAAAGTTGGAACATTCTGTTCAACACAAGTCTCTGTGGTTGAGTGGGTAAGGCATTAGAATTCTAATGGTTGCTGTTGTGAGCTCAAATCTCACTGGAGGCAACTTTATTTTTTGTTGATTTTGAAATCCTCGATGTCAATTTTGTACAAATATGCCAGAAATGTCAGATTTGTGTCATTTAGGAAAAACTCGATTGATATGAAACTGATTCATACAGACATAAGGAGATAATATTTTCAACTGTTACTTTGAAATTTCTTGGCAATCTTGTTCATCTGACATTTCTTATTTCGTAAATTGTGTGGGATTGACAGTGTCCAGATTATTAAATATTAATACGAAAATATCCACTGACAGGAATCTCCGGTCTCAGGTGAAAAGACTCCATATGTGAGACTGAAATCTCAGTTACCACCTACATCTTTATCTTATTGTAAAGTTTCTGTTTGATCTCTTTCTGAATTGCTCAAGGAATACAACGTCTTTATTATCTGAATGTTTTATCTGCTTAATCAGTTTGGATAGTTTATCGCTCCACAACATGGAGTGTAAGAGACAAGAAGATGGCTTCATCATACTAAATGAATTTAAAATTATTGTTTAAAATGACGACAAAGACAAAGAAAAACAGTTAAATTGACCGGAAATCTAGGTTATTGTTGTCCTTAAAACCTTGCCACAACAACAAACAGGTCATCGTTGCCTACCTCTATATAAATTATTTTAAACCCATGAAAGTGAAATGATAAAATAGTCATTGTTTTAGCAACACACTCTTATCCGAGCTACATCAATGAAATTTTTCGCCTGGTAATATATCATCTTATACCGTCTAGGTAAAACTGTGAACAATGGAATTACATTCATTTGAAAACAATAACGGGCGTTCGTTTATTAAGTCTTGCCCCCTAACATTGTTCATATCTTGCATTAGTGATTGGATAGGTTCCATTTCACACAAAGATGACACCTACGTTAATGTTGTAACCATTTCAGTCTTTTAATCCAGAACGATCAATACTTGTCAGATGAGACGCAGACGTACACACACTATGATCCTTAAACGTTGAACAAAATTAATTGAAATTTCACGCAAATTACAAACAACTTAAACTTGCCAATTTAAATCACGAAGTCTGTGGGAACGTATGCCGCAGGTATCAGTTATTTTACACCGTGAAATCCGAATTTAACACAGATTAATTTTGGCAATTATGGTTCTTTCCTCTTTGAATAGGCATTCAGTTTGAAAAGCATAATTTCCTCGTTAATATTCTTGAACGTTGTAGCAAAAAAACAAAGGCACAGCTCTCTTTGAAGGAGAACTACGTACATTTGTAATGCCATTTACCATAAAGTATCATATGATTCTAAATAAATATTAATAATGAACTGAGTCAACTGATTGAGCTTGGTTTACACGAACTGGATGCTGTTCGTTTTGGTTGTTTGTTGAGGATCATATTATTCCAATAATGGAATGCGTTTCCTGTTCTATGTATCATCCGCCTGTAATAATAGGAACAATATTTGCCAACACTATCTATCACCAAAGAGTCACTCTGCTAGTTATCCATGAGGGAATTTCCTTCTTTTTTTCCTTTCTTATCAATGAAGATAGAGGCCTGTTCGGAAACAAGCTACTATTATTATTGTAGAATCTTTTCTTCAAATATTATTCATCGGCATCAATTGGAAACTCGCTCTACAAAAAACCCTAAAACTGAAATAATCAACTAAGTACACATTTTCAAATCTGGTGATTTCTGGCAACGATAACATTGCCACAGAGTAAATAGAAAATATACATCACTGGCTTTCCATCTGAGAGAATATGTAGATGCTAGCCACTAAAATCATTTAAAACAAAAAACAAAACAAAAACCTAGGCAAATTAGCCACTTTACAAATAACCAATGGTAGCTTGAGTTTCTGCAGGACGGAGATTGTAAAATGTTTCAAAATTGTTCCAAATTGTTTTTAAATGGAGGACGTAATTCCTTTTTGTTCTAAATTAGCCAGCAACTCGTTAACACACTCTCAATGAAAAATTTACAAATTGCTTGTCAACAACACCACACGAAGACTCAGATTGGATTGTAACAGGAAAAATTGTCGAAAGAGTACAATGGCAGGTAGTGCAGATTTGGATTCACATCCCTGCCCTCAAGTCTAGCTCCTCATGCCCAGACAGGCGTGGGGAAGGGAGACGAGATAAATATAAATGTCATATTGGTTGCAATTTAGATAACTGTAATATATGGTAATGTATGGAAAAGGTAATCATCGAAACATTCTTTGAATAGCCTCCAAGGGATTACACCTGGATTACCTGTGTCTACATGCGTGTCGTGTTTATCCATTATTGTGGATAAGGCGTCACAGGATTTGTTGCGAAATCTACTTCATGTTCATATGTACAGAGAAAAACATTGACTTTTCACCGACGTATTGAATTGCTGCACGCCCCCGTTACTGACAACGTTGAGCTTCCCTACGCACAACATATAATTTAATATTGTGTACGCGTAGCAACCTTAGGAATCATTGCAAGAAGCATGACGGCAATTAAATTTCCAGCATGAAATAATCAGCCCCAGATGAAAGAAATGGTCAAATATGTGCACAGAAAGACAGGTCAAAATGTTAGGTCTTAAAAATTGGAATGTTTTGCAAGAATATAATTTTGCAAATAAGAGGCCTGTGGCCTCCTTTTATGCCCCCCCACTTGAACCTTGTTTTTGATCTTTTTCTTCAGAGATGCATAAAATTTCGGTATGCTACTGTAAATTTGAATCTTTTCTGTACAAAAATCATAGGCCGCTTACACTGTCAATAAAGTCAATAAAGATACTCAATGGGTGAGCAAAAGGTCACTAAAAGTCATCAGGAGGATAGAGATGTTGAATTGATTTAGATTTAGATAAAATTGCAACATGACCTTATTTCATGAAGCTTCAATTTAAATGCTGTGAAATGTACTGGAAAACAAAAGTACAAAGAAAATCTTTGTATACTTCTGTTGTAGAAAATCGAAACAATGATACTGTGAAGTTCATGTGAAGTTCGTTTAAATAATCTTTTTGACATCATAGAATGTTTTTCAACAAATCCAAACAATGGAAAATGTCAATTTTGATATTTGCTGAGGATTGTACATGAATGATTTGGGATTAAAAACGAAAGAGCTAATCACAAATTACCGGGAATACAAAAAGAGTTTTTCACAAACTTCCCACAGTACAAGAATGCTAACATTGCTAACTTCATTTTAGCTTTGACAGTAAAAAATCAACTGGCAAAATAAAATGTATCACCTTGATATATAAATCCTAATACAGCCCTTGATTCCTAATTTCACACCATTTACTAGCTTCAGTTGGTTCAGTGAATCAAGACAAAATCCAAAAGTAGTATGGTTACTAGAGTCACTCCATATCTGATAACAGATGCATTCCTAGTTGTGGTGAGAAAGATATTTTTATTACTGGGATGGTATCACAATATCTTTTGAAGCAAAAACCCTTTACTGCACTTAGGTGTGAAAAATTGTTGCTCTCACATTGTATGTTCGAGAAAACTAATCCCAGGAGTTTTATTATTAATTTAAGTGAATACAAAATATAAAATCTACACTATTAAGGTTGTCAAGAATAAGAAAAACATATTTACACTTATGTGCGAAAGAAGAGAAGAGATACGCCATGATTAGAATTTATTTGCTCTCTAAATGTTACTTGCAACAAAATCATATCTAGATATTCATATTGATTGCTATCTAAGGGACCATTCCCACTTGACGACAACGACGTCATTTTCTTGTCGTCAAGTGTGAATGGTCTCACTGGTAACCATGCAACCCAATTCTTTTTGTCGTCAGAAATCGGTGCAGCACCCATTCCTGACGACAAAAATATGTATCGTCGTCGTCAAGTGGGAACGGACCCTAAAATCGCTGTCAATTGGAGAGGCGCACCTCATCACGCATCTTTAGCAACGGATGAAGACATTTAGGTACCAGAATTCAAGAAGTCTTCTTTACATAAGCACGTATTAACAGTTTCATATTTCTGAAATTTAAGTTCTGGCGAATACTTCTTTAGAAAAGGATATCATTCGTGTGAACGTATAATTGATTATTTATTACATAGTTAGGAAAATGAGCTTTTCACTATATGCCTAACGTGCTTTCTTGTCTGACAGTTAATACACCAAATGTAATATGAAAACTTGCATAACATCCGATATTGATGCAGGTGTTCTCCTATCACAAATTTAAACACAGTAAAATTAACTGTGTACACTGTAGTTTTTACTGTGATATGAAATGATGTAAATTAAGGTAGTTCTATGATGTAGGTTGACGTCACATTCATGTGTTCAGGGCCAAAATGTAAACAGTCAAGCTCCATTGACCATTTGCTGCACATTTAACAGTGGTCAATTGCAATGCAGTCTGATGGTCACTGGACCATGAACCTTTTGGGAGACAACATAAAAACTTATAATTGCATCAAAATCTTAATTTAAAAATTGAAACACACTGAGCAATTCAACAATTTTTTATCTAAAGCCACAAGTTTTTAACATCTGCATTATTGTATGAAGTTTTAAGAAGTTTTACTATGCCAAATTTGAGAAAACTGCAGATTACCATTGATTTCAATGGGAAATTTGGTCATCTTTAAAGTGTGATTACTCAATAATAGGCTGGTGAATGTTACTGAAACTTTCAGAGATATCTTAAAATATTATGTTCTTCAAATGACTGCTGATAAATTTGCAAAGTGTATGTTGTATCGAAGTACCTTAACACAGCATGACACCTAATATTTCAGTGCAGCATTCATCAGTGTCAATGGAGGCATAGTTCTTGTTACAGCATTCGCATAAAATATTAATGTACCATTAATTACCGTTACAACCTTCAGCATAATATTTAGAATATGATTATCAATAACATGTGGACGTATACATGTTTATTTAATAATGATTTTTTTCTCATTTTAATTCATTTAAAGCTTGAAGAAATGCGTCCTAAGATTGCTACTCGATGTCCCACTTCAATGATTTCCCTCACCCCCTATGTGTTTTGGATGCGTCAATAACTCTAGAGCTTCCATTTCTGAGCCAGACTGCTTTCATTATTGAAAAATTATTTCTTCGTTTAGTAATATGCTGTTAATTAACGGCTAGATTGAAACAATAATTATGTACTGTACATTCTTCATTATATGTAATCTGAAATTTGTAATGACAGTTTGCTTCAATTATCCAGTAAATTTGGCACGCTTATGATTGATTTGTTGATTTGTAGATGATAGAATCCACTGTAAAGAATTAAATGGTCAGGAATGATTGTTGAAAATAACTGATGAAGGACATGACTAAACCATCAATATCAGTCATGCAATTATTATTATCTATAGATCTGTTGCACAGGACCTGCACAAAAAAGTTGTTTTAATCACTGTCATATTTATTTGGTATTTTATATATGTAAGTAAACAGCCAGTATTGTTATTGTATGGATTATTAAATAAATCTTAAGGTGAGAAGTGCAGGAATTCACCTATTGGTTTTCTCATGTTTAATATATCAAAATCATCCTAAGAAATCTGCACGCACGTTGTACTTGATATGAAACGTTTCTGATTACAAATATCTATTAGTTTCTTTGTGTTTGGTTAGTTCTTTCAACTTGGCATAGCTACATCTACCCATGCCCATTTATTTACATTGGACATATTACTTGCCAAAGAGATGTGACACAATGAATGGAGGGGGACCATGCTTTCAAACTTGGATAAAAACGAACCAGTACACTGACTTTCAGGAACGAACCCATCAAACACATCACATAGGCAAATCTTTCCTGTCATGATTTATTCTGGTTTGTAAAAATACGAGTACTGCAGAAAATTACTTCTACCGCGATGTCATTGGTTGCTTGATTACACTGCAAGCCCTTTATTGAAGATTCATTAATATCCTGTGAGGAATTAATCTCACAAAGTCCACAAGAATATATTCTCATAAAACGTCACCCCTGCTTTTGAAAATGTGCAAAATTACTGTAAGAACAACAAGCGCAGGAGTTAAGTTTAATCCCGTTTCAGTTTTCACTTGTAGTGCGTTCTGTGTGTGTACTTGTTGGGGTTACACGAAGGCCCTGTCCGTAACCAGTGGGATTTTGTTCCGCACACGGTCTTACTAAAAGTTCTAAGCTCTCGGCCTTTGTCATTCGGTTCGAATTTCTCATTTCATTTCGATATTGATATTGCCAATTTCACGTTATCAGTGTCATCAAAATTTTAAACTTCAGTGTCTATTTCATGTCACGTACCAAACTGGAAAAAAGCCACTGAAATACATCTTTAGATTCAATCAGTCTCTTTGGGAGGTGAGGTTGACTTTTGCAACAGGGACATGAAAATTCATTTATGAAAGATGTAAATATCAGTCAATGATGACACTATTTCGTGACAGGCACCTTAGACAATCCCTGCAGGGTAAAATGCAAGAAGCTGTTGAAATAGGAAGTGTTTTTAGCTCGCATTTCTAATGTGCATTTTGACAGTTTGCTTCCTGTATCCAGTTCAAGTAAATAATTTCAATTCTTGATCCATTCCCCTGGCTACGTTATCATGGCTTTGACGTCACTACGCCCAATTAGACTAATGAAAGGAGGGCCAAAGTAAACTAAAGTCACCGTGAAAGCAAACTAATGCCTTGAATGAAATCCAAAGAATAAAACAGAAACAGCAAATTTATCGTAAATAGTACTTTTTGGAGCAATATGAAATTCATCAGCAACATGTAACATTTTGTAAGATTTTGCCTTTATAATTCGTACTCGGTGCAAAATTAACAGGGACTGAATGAAAGTAAAATGCCACCAAAGCATGCCACAACCTTCCCGGAGATTTCTAAGAACTCAAAAATCAGCATCGTTAGGAGAGCACCAAAGATCAAAGCCTTTTCTGTGACACTTCAGAGATGTACGAATAAGTAACAAATGAGAATACCCGTCAAGTCAAAGCAAAGATATTATGCAAATTTTTGATGACGTATGTTGAAAATCAGTTTTATCTTGCAATTTTTTGAAACCTTACAGTTTAATGGACTTTCACAGCTGACCTAGGTTTCCAAACAAGACAGTGACAAATACCTATCATGATTGCAGAGCCTACTGCATGCCCATATACCTACGGACACATAAATATACATGATTGGGATGAGACAGAAACAAATCCTGCTGTAAGTGTTGGACACTTTGTGACTTAATCACCGTAGAATAATTGAGTTCTGATGCATTATTCAGAGTTATTCAGTGTTTTATACGTTTCAACATTCATTTTCCATTGATTACGCCTTTTGCGTCTTTTACTTTGAACTTCATTCTGAAAACAAGCTCGAGGCTTTGCAATTGCATTGGTTCTTTTCATCACTAATATTAATTTTGTGTAGCCACGGAGATATTGGCTTATCCATAAAGGCTTTCAATCGGCCCATTCAGAAAAATAGACCGCCATATGAGCAATTGCATGATACTTTTTAATAACAGTTGTTCAAATTGTGGTCGGAGATGTGATGATCCGCTCTGATAAATAGTTGGTACAGAAAATGAAGGTTCAAATATTGCGTATGAAAATACATTATGAGTTAGTCATTTATATTTTTACACTCGCATGAAATGCAATGCAGCAGAAACAAAAACGCGACCGAACAAGCAAAAACAAGGCAGCACACTTACCTCAGAGATGTTTTCCAAGACTCTTATGACATTACATGTCGCAATATCCCAGAGTAAATACCTGGCCTAATCATTCTTATCTGAGCTTATATGAACAAATAACCTGAGCAGCTTGATTAAAAAGTAAGGCATTTGTGGGCAAACAGCTTCCCCTGTGAGAAGCTGTTAAAAGCCTGCTGAAGATCAGGTGGTTTCACTTATTTGGAAAGCTTAGGGTGCGACAGGATTATGTAATAGGGACTGGAAAACCTGTTTTCGAATCAATCTAGTCCCATTAAAAATGCCAGACAGCATAAAGATGTACGAACTTCACCAGCTTGCTGTGATTGAGGCCAAAAGCCTTTGGTGATATATTAATTGAACTAGAATCAATTTTCGAACTCTGACTAAGCTGTTCACTTTTACATTCTTTATATTTTTAAACCACATTGGAAAATTTGCAGTGGTTGAATTTAGTACCATTACCGGCACATTGAGGGCTATGCCGAAATACGTTAGAGTACTAATGTATGGTTACTTCTTCAACCATCTCCAAGAAGGCACAGAACTGAAACTGAAAAGGGCCTTTACGACAAACTGCAAAAAAACAAGCCTTTGATATCTAGGTCTGGGACATGTTCTTCAGAAGACGATAAAATGCAAGATCTGAAAAATATACCGTCTCTTCTTCGTGAAAAAGAAGATGTCATTACTAGAAGTCTAAAACCCAGAAGAAAGCTATTTCCTTGAGAACCTGCAGAAGATCAGAAGTCTAGCGTAGCTTCTTTGTGAAGCTCGGTGGCACAGAATGCCTACTGTCTCAAGAACATAATGCAATACCTCAGACAACTTTTCACACACATGAGTATTTTGTGACTGTGACTAAAAGAACTACATCATTTGTGATTTACTTTTTTAACTGTACAAAACACCATTCAAAAAGAAGTATGCGGTTGCAAATAAAGTCTTCCCATATTTTGATTTGTGTTGGTGGGAAATAGTGAAAAATGTGATTGTTGAAAGGAGACTGTTACTAAAGGAACTTATTGTAAGGACAGCTAGTCAGGTAAAACATGGTTTATTCTACTCTGGTCCTAGTTGCGGTGCATTCTATGAGCAGTCTCGGCTGTGTATTGGCTGTGCCAGTGCGAAATGTTGCTTAAATGGTCCATTCACACCGGCTTTTGTCTCAACTATTTTCGCAACTATTTAGGTAAAAGAATACTTGTGATTTTAGTACAAAACATATATATATGGATAAATCGCAATAGTTGAGAAAAAAGCCGGTGTGAATGGACCATTAGGGCAGAACTTACACCTAGGGATGGGTGCGTGTACTAGGGCACGTGCCGTACGCTGCAATATCACTTGCCATTTACTTTTTTAACTGTACAAAACACCATTCAAAAAGAAGTATGTATTTATCAATAAAGTCTTTCCATATTTTGATTTGTGTTGGCTTGAAACAGTGACAAATGTGATTTTTGAAAGTAGACTTTAACAGCATGTCGTGTTTCTCACCAAAATATGGCATAAATCCGGATGTTATATAGAATTTTGAGCATACCCAAACTAAGGCAAAAGTAATTGGTTGTTTAACATGTCTACCAACTGCGAAACAAATTACACAATCAAGGCCTAAATGAGACACAGGGCAACGAGGTCACAACAGTGTTCAGCAGTACTTAAAGAAGTGTCTGCGGCAAGTGCCTAAGCCACCAGTGGAAAGAAGGAAACAACAATTAGTGCGTGATGTAAAAAGTGTTTTTAATATTTCTTGACATATTCTTGAATAATCCTTGTACTGACAACTCTTTTCATTCTTGTATCTGAAATATTATTAGACATATAGCCTTATTTCAAATAGTCCATCTGAAGAAACATTGAAGATTCATTGGAATATGTTTTCAGTGCAGTCAGTACTTGTATGAGTGGTTACCACTGTTTACACTCTAGTTGCACACCGGGTATCCGCGTGTCTTTACAGACCAACTGCTCATTTCCTGTGGTTTACTGACCAATTTCCTTTTCAGGAAACACATAAAGATCAGAAAAACTGTGTGTAATATCGTCATTAATTGACATGATATTGCACTCTTTTCATGATGTTTGTGGATTTCTAAAAATGTAAGAATGGTCAGTAAGTCATAGGGAAGGAACAATCAGTTAATAAAGACACGCTAATACAAAGTGTGGTTACGATACAATCAGGTCAAGAATTTTACTTTTCAGTATAAGCAACTCTTTATAACAGCTTTGCGGCATGATTCGTTTGCCTTCTAATATATCACCTGGCAATGATAAAAAATCTTTATATTTTGCTTGTACAAGTAAAATTACAATGAGTAAATTGTCAAAATATCAGGCAGTGAAAGTTTCACATGCAGGTGGCTCGCACCCTTCGCACCCCTTCGTACCCTTCGCACCCCTTGCACACTTTGCACCCCTCGCACCCTTTGCACCCCAACCTTCTCACTCCTTGCACCCTTCTCACCCTTGCACCCTTCACACCCCTTTGCACCCTTTGCACCCCTTTGCACCCTTTGCACCAGATGTTACATTGCATCACTATTTATAGTCTTTCTGGGGTGCAAAGGGTGTGAGGCGTGTGAAGGGTGCAAAGGGTGTGAAGGCAATAATAAACTAGGTTTTTGGGCCCCCACCACACTAGGTCATAAAAAGTTCAATTACAACATATAGTGGTTAGATGTCCCCACCGCCTGCAAATAGAACCATCATCCCATGTATAGTCACTGAGCTGCAAAAGGCCTTCGTAGGTCCCCACCACGGGCCCAAAATTTCGGGGCAAAAACCGTCAATCAACCACTAAGGTGACTCTAACGAGCCACCAATCAACTAAAATAACTTGGTCCTTCCTTAGCCCGATAGCTAAATGGTGTTTTAACAATAAGATCCTTTTTTTCCATAAAGTAGAATGGTACCTTACCCTCAAATGGGCTTAAGTTGTTATGTTTTCGTATTGTGATGTATCACGCTTAAATTTAACGTATTTGGAGGGGGCGTTCACCATTCAGACTTAAAATTTTCTAATCTCAGTGTTTAAAAATTTCTGGGAAGAAAGTGTTGTAAGTCACCGCAGGAAAAACGTCTGCTCCTACGGAAAATCTGACCTACTTTTGTAATTGCAGATTTTTTTGCTGGATTTTTATGCGGCGTTAACGTGAATATCTCGGTGCGACTATATAACAATTAACGGTATCCCGCTGCTTTGATAAAATGGTATCGTTTATTTTGGATTATTTATTTTACAATATTTACCTGGTTGTGCTTGGCCGATCTCTACAATAAAGAAATATGCACGAATTGGTACATCAGTAACATGCACACAATATTTGATACATGTACATATGATAGAATCCTCACTATGTTTGCTTTAAATCAAGCAAAATCTTGTATGACTAAAATTTTGCAGGCAGATAAGCGATAACAAAACACAACAGAAAAGGCTTGTACTCCACCCTACCACCATTAATGTTGCTCACTGTAAACTGAAATTATATGTGTGAGAATAAACACTCGAATGACATGACCTACTCCTCGCAAAATCGTTGGCCAGAACTCCTAAATGTGAACCACACTGGAAACGTTCACGGAATCAATGTAACCAGTACTTATTGGAATGAAGCCCAAATGAGACAAAAACTCAATGCGCCTGTTAAGCACAATGGTCACTAATAATTTCCTGGTTTGTGGTGTCAGGAACACCCTTACTACAGCCAAACGCAAGCACATGTGTTGCAGAAAAGTTTATCCCACTGGCTTTGGTAACTCTATAACAAGGAACGTATTTGGAAAGCTAAATTTTGAATAGCATTTTTGCAATCAGGCGATGGCTACTATTTATATAACCAATAAATACTCGGCCTTTTCGAAAATTCACTCAGTTGCATTGAATCACTAATTGACAGCCTTGGCTACAGTACCTATGCATTTCATAAATACGCTGTACAAAAAGAAATGTACATAAGGACACATACAGATCATTAGACTATACACACTATCGGATACATCATTCTGTTAAGACAATTAGGATATGTTTCATATGGTAAAACCATGAAGCAAAGTCTATGTACACGTGTCCCATTTAACCAGGCATAGAAGGGTTGAGTGAAAATAATTGGTTGCCAGGGGCAGCTGATAGTTTTCTGCGCCTAAACCGTGCCCAGGGTTGCCACATTCCGATAAAGATAAAATTCCCTCACTCCATTGCTGGGATCTCCCGAAGTTTGTTACAAAAGTCAAAGGTTTTGCAATATCCTACCACAACACAGGTATATTCCTTATTATTTAGAATTTCTAAAATGTCTCCATGATGGGGTAAATTCCCTGTGTGAAGACATATTTAATGCTCTTAATTCAATTCCTTGTGTTTTTTTCTGCCTGGCAAGATGAAATCCAAATCTACTATTTTCCCACGGCCGTGACAACCTGGTGTCCGATACCGTTGCTAATCGAGGGATTGTCCCACTATTTTCATGATAGTCTTAGAATTATCGCCCCATTGTACCGAATTCCTCACCAGATTAGTTTCAGAATAATAGAATGATCGTTCTGGGGAAAATACCACCTTGACGCATTAGCCTTAACATCTAACAGTTACTGCTTTTGAATATTTTAAGGCTTAAACAAGAAAGAAAAAAATACGCAAAAGATACAAGTTTGCATTATTTGAAAGAAAAATACAGCCCGGTCCAAGCAGAAGAAATTCCCTTGCCAAATAATTTCAGAAGTGAAACTAGGATCCTTGCACTAATGAGTGCCAAAAGTTTAAATGATATCAAGGATGTCTGTATAAAATTAAATTAGTTATTTGAAAGAAAAATACAGCCCGGTCCAAGCAGAAGAAATTCCCTTGCCAAATAATTTCAGAAGTGAAACCAGGATCCTTGCACTAATGAGTGCCAAAAGTTTAAATGATATCAAGGATGTCTGTATAAAATTAAATTAGTTATGTACAGTCAAAGGAATGAATTTCAGTATATATAAAAATTCATTGCACAAATACACAGTTCCATAAAAATGATCACAAATTACATGTATATTTACAAAAGAAATATCTAGTTAGTTATTTCAGAGTTGATCTTACTGTGCAAATTCTTTGTAACGTAAAAGTTAATATGTCTGAATTAATAATTACAACACCGTTAATAAAATGATTGCGTTTTTGCGCAAATGTGAATTCCATATTATTCGGGTGATTATTTGTACAGTAATGCAGCATCGTGATTTACATAGTCCCAGTACGAACCACTCTTTATGACAAAAATGCTACGTGAATGCTTAGATAATACATAACGGATCACGTTGAAGGAAATCACAACCCATCAAAATGTTGTGCACAATTATCCTAGTAGGCATAGCACAGAACATTTCCAATTTGTTTCTTGAAGGAAACTTTCCGTGTTTAATTGTATCTGTAGAACATCTTTTTATAGTATTTAATTTAAGGTGCAGGACGCTAGCAGGCACAGCCCTCCTTTGTTTGCGGTGTGTCAGTATTAATTGGATTACGAGGTGTTGATGGCTTGTGTTGAACCCCCGACTCTGCGGCATTTAGGTCCAAACTACAAAGAAAATTACATTGGTAAGATCAGAATCCTAAGTGAAGCCTCATAACTGACCATTGCACGATCCAAACCTCTTGTGTATTTTGTCCTTCCATGCAAACTTACTGTCTGTAAACGTTATGTTCCAAGACTGTAACCGAACACTCTTCGTCATCGAAACTACACAGCTAATTTTCTTTTACATTTGTGAACGCGTTAAAAAGAGCAGATTTTCCACCTGCTTTGCGAATTGCTCCCTATCACTGTATCCAGACAAGTGACAATTTAGGAAAGAACACTTTTCAACTGACATACCTTCCATCTTGGATATTTTGATAAATCTTCTTAGCTGTATCGAGGAAAGCATCTTCCACATTTTCCCCACTGCAACAATAATGCTATTTGTAATTTGTCTTTTTACTTGTTAATTTTGCGACGACTATGTTTGATACATTTTTAATTATGATTATTGTTCAATCTTGAATTTCTTTGTTATTGGTATTTAATACTGCTAAATCTATGTGTAAAATGATAAAAACAATTATCCACGTTCTTCATACTTACGTTTTTGCACTACATTCCAGAAACATCAAACCTACAAGTTCCAATTAAATATTGTTTATTCGAAAGTAACATCTCTTTTAAAAATGACACTAAATCTGTACAAACAGTCTAAAACTGATTACGCTTCGAGGATTTAAACAGTGGTCATCTAGCTAAGCTAATGGCAATTGTACACACCATTTTCATCTGCAAACTGCTTTGCTTCTTCGTACGTCACATCTCTCTGTGCTTCTAAATCAGACTTATTCCCAATAAGAAATATTACCTGAAAGTATTAATTCAATTTCTCCGAAAAGTGCTACAGCTTCATTGGAATTTGATAAAACGACCTACAATTATTGATGTTGGTGCCAGCACTCTTTGCGAAGTAGCTCAGTTTACCAGTAACTTTCAACGTAGTTCTTGACAAGGTTCACTGACAGTCATGTATTCATTGACAAAATGTGAACATTGCGCCTCATTGAACAACCGTCCTCGTAGCCTGTTTGCCCAGAAGAACGATGATCAATCATCACGTATTTTAAGGAAGGCCCCTTAGGCCATCGAAACTTATTGGGAGATCAGGTGAAAGTACAGATTTCTTAAAAAGTTGTTTTCTTTGAAGTGACTACTAGCTAATTAGCTGGCTAATGCTAACAAAAAGTTAACAAACGTGTAGTGGCGTTGTATCCTCTCGCCTAATTTTTGACATAGCTGAAGTGAAGAACAATTTTAAATTTGCAAACTTTGATTTCTTTTGGCCCAATTGATGGAAATGTTGCTCACTGTATTGGGGTTTGTTAGATTCCTAGCGTCTGTTAGCCATGAACTAAGATGGTTGTAAGTTGATCGTCGCGTGATGTCATACACCATCAGAGCACCCGCGGCACCTCTATAATAGCTTCTGGTCACAGCCCTGAATCTTTCCTGCCCTGCCGTATCCCATATTTGCAATTTGATCTTCTGACCAGCTACTTCTATAATTCTGAAAGGTTCCAACAGTTACAATGAGAAATTTACTGCGTTTTCTTTGTTTTGGCGAGTGCAAATATAAACTATCTGATTTTTTTTATAAAATGACCACGTTTACCTTGTACCAAATTCTACTCCTATTGTGTGTGGACAATCTGCCATAACTAGAAAAAGAGAATGGGATGGCATATTACACATTTATGCATTTGGTATTCCTTATCGTTAAAGCGATCAAGTATTTTTGTGGAATGCCACATTAAAAACAAGAATGTTTACCAGCGTGGTGTTGCACCATATCTGATTCTACGATTTAGCTGGATAAATAATAGATAGGTACACAGCTAAATAGGTAGATGGTTAGCTAGATGGATAACTGGTTGAAAATTAGCCAGCTAGCTAAATGGACACCCAGACAGATAGCTCAACAGCTACATATTAGTTATGGATAAATAGCTAGCCAGCCAGATGGTCAGCTAGCTGGATAGACATAAGATATCTAACTAGCTAAATGGACAGCTAGAGAGAGAGAGAGAGATGGATAGATAGGTAGAGATAGCAACTATCTTTCCATTGAAGATAGATAGATAAATTGAGAGTGTGTGAGTTGCTTAGAATCTCCTGAAACACATTTCAGTTTTGTAAAAATCTGACAATTTTTGAAATCTGAATTTATGGGGGCAAAAAATTTCTTTTTTTTTTGAAAACAAGAATGCCTACCAGCATTGCATCACACCTGTCGAAGTTATAGTAATATCAAGTAATTTTTAAGTTTGATACTTATTAATACTGAATTGTAATAATATATTAACCAATGTATTTGCAATAAGTAAGCATGTGTGGTGTCTTTTAGCACCTGTGGTGACATTAAGTAAGAAGGAGAGCCATCTAGTGTCAATATTTAAAATGAAGCAGCCAATGTCATGGTGGTGAGTCTTTTGAATCTAGATCCTAGACTGGTTACCAGGGGTAGTCCTTCACTCACTTTGATGTAAATGACGGCTAATTTAACCGATCCTATGCCCACCCAAGAGAATGAAAGAGAATAAAATTTTCTGAATGTTACTCCATGACCAATTAATCAAAATGTCAGATTTTTGTGAAAATCAAGGGTTTTGGGGGTGT
>JBCAUG010256009.1:0-18339 GCA_038406175.1 Haplosyllis leylae
ACAGCTGTGAATAATGGAGGAGAAAGGAACTGCTACTTCTTAAGCTTAGCTCATTGGTATAAATTCTTTGGTGGCATCACATTAATATGCAAGAATGTTTATCTTCCTATAAACCTTGCAGTCAAAACCATGTGGTTGAAATGTCACAACAAAATTGTCTTCTCAATAAACATCATGAAAGAGGTTTTCTTTTGAGCCAATCAGCGAAAGGCCGACATCAGAATCTTTTCATGAGCCCAGTGTGAAATCAGTCAGGATAGACGTGATCGGCAGAGTTTGGTACTGCTTTCTAATCGCATAAGATAAATTCACTTAGAATCGCTGCTGTTTAATTAAGCTTTTTGATTAAGAGAAATTCGCTGAGTTGGGTCAAGTATTTTGGTTTTCTCTCATTGTACGTTTAAATATTTAATTGAGAAACCGAATGCATATTCAATTGCTGAGGAATTAAAATTTATTTGGCAGTCAGTGCCCGGACTTGAACTTTTGAAATATATCCTGGAAAATGTCTGAAACTAAAACGCCCAAAAGCTCTCAAATTTAAAATTTTATTTTCGGTTTGAAGAGGCGATTTTTCTTCAGTAGTTATCCCAACTCCTATTCATTCGAGTTTTTCATGATAAGATCAAATTTACATTTTACAAGTTCAAAAAATTTAAAAGTTTCCTCCAGTGGGATTTGAACTCACAACACTGACCATCACTGGATCTAAGGTTGAATTGGTATCCAGATAGGCCACAGAGGCCTGTGCTACTTGGCAGACCTTTAGAGTTTGTTTCATGCACCATTTCACATTTGAAAAATCATTAAAGCATGTCTGATGTAAACTCTGTCTTAAAATGTGAAATTTGATCTTATTGTGAAAAACTCGAATCAATTATTGTAGTAACTGATTCTCTCATTTACACCCTTATCAACAGGTTCTTATTCACACGAGTTTAAACTGATACGGAGGTTGTTCCGTGGATACGACACGACGGTTCGACCCAGAATCGACAGCTCCGAAACCGTTAACGTGGAGGTACGATTCTCATTGCAACAAATATACGACCTGGTAAGTGTTTTTAAATTCTGAATTATATTATGAACGGCGAAACTGGGACACATACCACACGGTAGTCGGTTGTGGAACGAAAACGAGATAAAAACATATTTAGTAATGTCGGCATAAATGGGACTATTCTACACAGAAAAGTATAGAGAGGCTTCTCAGTAGCATTTATGAATCCCTGAAGGCATAAATTATTCGTACCTGACAACTCTGATATCATTGTGGTGACTAGGAAATCTCTCGAAATCGTTACAAGGTACTGCTTATGATTAACAAATAAATTGCTTACTTTCCATCAATACTTTATTGACAATTCAATTAAGATGAAAGGAGGCGCAAATGCTCTAGTAATATGAGAAATTAACAGGAGATGAAATTCTCATCTTTCTTCATTTTCCTCGCAAATTGAAGAATTGTCAAAAGAATCGCAATTACGCGTACTCTTTGTCAGTAAAGGAATTCTATCATTTAAACGTTTGAGAGTTTTAATGGAAAAAGGTAATCTAACTCAGGCAATAGTATCACGTGCTTTATTGAATTAAAGCATAATGAAATGTTGGGTGACACGAGTCTTCACTGTCTTCTCGGAAAGAGACGTCTTTTCTAACAAGAGCATTACACCAATCCTGTTTTGCCTTCTAAATCTGCTGCAGTAGTGAGGGACTTTATTGAAATTTTGAGATACTTTTTTAAAATATCTTGGTGAGGTTATCTACGCAATAACGAACCGCTTCCTGCCGCCTGAGAAAGGATGTATGAATGTGCTTACATAGCTAATATTTATTTTAACCCCGAAAATAGACTGAAAACCCAAAACACTTCAAGAGCTCCAGCAAAGTTCGAACTTTTTTCTGACAAGGAATTTCTGTCAGATATTACTTGATCTGGCAGATGCAAATAAGACTTTTTCTAAGAAATTTTTCGTCCCTGAAAATTGTTTTTCTTGGTTAAAATACCTCTTAATATCACAATCACAATCATTCAGACATCATTAACACGGTATCTAAAAATGACGTTGCATCCTTCACCCAATTGGTGGCACTTGCAATGACGTCATGGCAGCATTCTGTGCAAACAAATTCCAACCAATGAATGCAGCCAAAAGTAGGCCTGCTTATCATAAAATTGCCAAAGACCCTTAACATATTCCAAGATGTTAAGGGGTTATCGACTCAACCAAGCAGGTGACTCTAACGAGCCACCAATAAATGTGAATTGGAAATATGTAAACATAGAATTCATGTCACTATTTTAATCTGGCAGATTTGCCAGAACTAGCAGAATATCTTGTCAGGAAGACCCTGAATATTATTGTTTGATTGTCAGGATGAGAAGAGGCAAGTGTTGACGATCAGTGGATGGTTGACTGCAGTAAGTACAAAACTCTACTCCTTGTTGCAGTTTGTTCAGTCAGAACTCGGAACACAAACAGCACTTCACACGTTGTAGGGATAATTCATCTGAAAGGAAAGGAATATATTTCCAATACTTATATACATCAATTAGAACATAACACATGGAGGTTAAATACCCTTTGTGTGACAAATTGACTGAAATGTTCATCCGTAGAAAATCTTCAGGCCGTTTAAAAAGTAGAAGTGGGTCACATTCTACCAAAAGTTACGAAAAAGAAACTTGTTTCCAATTTATATAGAAAAAGAGAATACGACAGCACAGAAATTCCAATAAATCAACTAAACAGAAACATCCAATATTATGAAATCAGTTGTTTTATGAATTGTGGCAGTAAATGACAAAATGATGACAGGAAACATGGAAAGAGAACTTGAGCTGTCATACAACATATTTGCCACTTCAATGAGCTAGCATGATTGAAGACCATGCGGAAAAAGCTACCATAGCGGATATTGAAGTGCGTAGTTATTCTGGGGTCTCAAGATTTCATTATGATAAGTGACTGGATTGCATAGGTTAATTAGAAAGCTATTACAGAGTTGAAACATCATAGACCTCGTGTGTCGATCAGCTTAAAGTTCTTTTACAATGTTTTCCTACTGAAAACCTTAAAGCGAGAAAAATCTGTGCAGACTTTCAATTTTAGACGTCTATTCCTTTGACTTGAAATAAACTGAACCAATTCGTTCAAATTTTAAAACGTTCTCTGAACTTCTGACATTTAGATCTAAGTCGTTTGTTGTAAGATTCTTCTTCAAGCAACTTTTGTTCGGTGTGTATTAAATAACTGCCTCTTCTAAAAGTTGTAAAATGTCATTATTTTAAATTTCTATCTTAAAAGGAATGGTACGATGATTTTCTAACATGGGAACCTAGAGACTATGGGGGTATTAAGACTTTAGTTGTGGATCCAAGGAAAATCTGGACACCTCAGTTGGCTATTGGCAATAGGTAAGTCCTATTTCACATTGAGGTCAATGACCACAAATTACCAGGTTTTGATACGCAATTTTACCACATAGACGACCACATTATATAGAAAGTCTACAAAAACTCAACATTTACCGGTGAATTGCATTCTTTGGATATGAAAGAGGTTGTATGCTAAAAAAAACAAGTCGGATTCATCCGACACTGGAATCCTGAAGAAACTGACATTGATTTAAATCACAAACATCTTCAAATTAAAGGTAACTGTTTGGATGCTAATTTTCAGTGCTGATAGAATGTTCCACGCCTGGAAGCACTTCTGGATAACCATTAGACATTCAGGATTTGCTCGTTGGCAACCTGGAGGCAACTTTGCCTTCACATGTGCACTTGACATGAACTATTATCCGTTTGACCAACAACAATGCACCATGGAAATCGAAACTTGGTACTACACTTCGGAAAAGGTTAGTATCTTAAGCAAACTGATAATAAAACAGAAAAAAACTAACAAAATCTTTGCACTTTGGCTTCTGTGAAGTAAGCTTATATACTTAAACAGACCAAATAAACTTGGCATCTTACATTCTGTTAAACAAACGTTTTTCTTCTGTCGAAGCACGAAATTTCCAGCGGATAAGTGTCAGGATTGGTGTGTCAATGCCCCACAATTTTTTGTTAGGTAAATTTAACTAACAGTATGGACAAATTTGGGCTGGAAACCTACTTACCTCATGGAGAATGGGCAATGGTAGAAACTCGTGTCACAAGAGAAGACAGAGTGTACACTTACTATGTTAATGAACACTTTCCAGAAATCTACTTCACAGTTCATCTTCAGGTGTGTACATTTCTGTGCTATGATTGACTTATTTCTCGATTTTGTGTTATGTTATTATTATTTTTTATCATCCAACCGAATGAAACGGTCAAGTTTATTGAATAGAAAAATTTGGAACCTGAATGAAAGAGTCCTCTCAAAATGTGTAAAGAGAATGCAGTGTGGTCTATCTACTCAATAAAATAACAAACGTTATAACATGTTGCTATTTCTTTCAGAGAAAGTATACCTTTTACTTCATGTACATCCTCTTGCCATGCATCATGCTGTCTTTCGTTCTTCTCATGATATTCCTTCTTCCTGCTGAGAGTGGTGAGAAAGTATCGCTTGGAGTCTCAATCCTGGTGTCATTTTCTCTCTTTCTCATCATTGTGGCAGAACAAGTTCCTGATACCTCTGATGCTGTTCCAGTTATGGGTGAGTACACCCCCCATAGTTTCCTATAAATTTAGAATAGTTCTCTCGATGAATTTGGAAAAAGCAGGTGGTTATGCGAAATAAGAAAGAAGAAAATATGAAAATATAACTAGAATTGAACTGAAACTTGTCTAGTCAATCATCTACAAGGATATTTTAAAACCTATTATAAAGAACAACAACATTGCTGGGGACAATAAAGTATATTTGTCATTGCAAAGACACAGTCTCCTTAAATTTCTAGTAATGAAAAAACATTTTTGAGTAAAGAAAAAAGTGTCTTTCATGTGAAATGCTTTTATCGAACTGGCATGTCGATGTCAGTACAAACTGTTTAAACACTAAGCAAATTGAAGCCTTTCTTTTCCTTTCAGCCATTTATTTGATGTACTTCATGATGGCCACGTCTTTGTCAATTATGGGTGCTACATTAGTTTTAAAACTACACTACAGAGGATTTGACTCTGAACCACCGACTTGGTTGCGATTTATCATCTTTGACATGGTTGCCACTTGCCTTTGCCTCAGATCTCTATCCCGATGGAGCAGAAACCACAGGGAATGCTTGAAACATGACATTGCCATGAAAACGTTCAAAACTATCAGTGACAAGACCAAAAACGGTGATTGCTTACGAAATCAAATGTCACGGAAACGCACTGTAACTTTTCAGAAGCCTTTACCTGGTGGGAGCAAAAGTGTTGAGAGAGATGATGGTGACAGAGGCAAGACTCTGGTCACTGAAGAAGGGAGAACCACGTTCTGTAATTTATCTTTCAAAAAACACATATCAATAGAGTGGCAGAAAATGTCAGAGGTTTTGGATAGGTTCTTCTTTTGGATATTTTTGATGTTCATACTTATTCCACTAGTTTCTTTAGCAGGTTTTATCAGAGTATTCAAACCAGTGTATCACACATAATTTTATCAATTTCAGTATTCAGTGTTCTTTGAGACGACAGCCTGTTGACCGCGCTAACGATTTACCTGCACAACTTTGAAAATGCCATATGATCCATGTTATGTATTTGTCATTAAATCTGAATTACTCCACATAGTAGTAAACATATTTGCTTAAATGCTAAAGTAACAAAGGCAGTTTTGCTTAGTTTACAACAAATATTTGAATGTTTGTGATAATAGTTATCTATCTGGGAACTAATAAAATTAACTGAAACGCTTTGAACGGCTGTGTTGATCTTTGAATATTTTGTGCATCACGTCTTGATGTGCGGACATGAAATTTTGCCTCGAATCCTGTCAACAGAATGAAGTTTTAAAGTTCACTTCTACTAGAAGAGGGACGGAGTTTTCGCTTAAACGATGAATAGTACAAAGACACCTATCATACGATTGCCGCCAGAGCTAATCGATCACTTTGGGCGAGTTGTCGCTTGGGGATCGGCGGAACCAATCGTTGATGCGTGAGAAAGCAAAATAAAATCCGCATCTTAGGCCTCTTGGCCACATTTCATGAATGATTTATGAGACATAATGGAGGAGTTCTCCTTTTTTGTTTGAGGAAAATGCCAAGGTGTGATTCCATAACTGTGGGGGAACATGTGTACAAATACAGCTTTGAGTAGTTCATGTTGTAGGTAGACAGAAATGCATCTATTATGCAAGAAATGTAAATAGTTTCCGTGGGAAGAACCACGTTTTTTTTCTCCAAACTGGCATAAATGAAGATAACATTCTGAAAAATATTGGTTTTAAATTATATTAGTGCATTTCTGGTTAAGTGCCATGAATTGAGATGCCATCCTTTCAAATGTTGTTGACAGCATAATTGCTATTTGTTGTTCGAGTGCAACTCTCGATATCTCGACAAGTGTTATGGAATTTAAACTATGAATCCATCTAAAATTATCAATGTTAGCTGATCTGAAATGCATAAGCTGGCCCGTTTAAATTTGGCCTAAAGTAAGGGCACATAGTTGCTCAAATGACATTTGCTCAATAGCAACACACGAAGCTGTTTCTACATTAGTGAGTATTAATGCCAGACACTTGTCTCCTACACGCTATATTACACAATATTTCTGCGACTATGCATGAATAATCTTTGTCTGAATAATTAGCAAAGTGATGTCGTGTGCCATTTAAATATATCATACCGTTTTCCTTAATTGTTCAAGTATTTGCATTGTTGGCATTTCCATCATTTAGGTATAATTTTCTCCCATCTATTGTGGCAGATCAGTTTCTTTTTAATGTTAAAATGATCTGAACTAAAGAGTATTATTTTCCAGAGTAGTCGGAAACTATGGTCTTATCCAAAAAGGTAGATGTGCCATCTGTGTTTCAAACGGAATTGTAGAAAAGATCGACTATTTTACCAATATTAGTGGATCGTTGAAAAAAAATTATTTCAGTTAATGTAGACTATTTAAGTTAGGTGTTCTGATGTTGAACAACACTTTCAAAGAATGAACACAGGAATCAGAAATCACGTCTATGATTAGTTACCGACTACAGTACAGTTCAAGACGATTTGGAATGTCGATTACTTAATCTCACTGTGGTGGGATGAACCAATAAAGACCATTCACAAGTGCCATTACCCTGTTATTCAACAAGCCACTCTTAATTCTGAATCACAGTTGTTTATGATTGTTGATGCTCTGATCAGTCAAAAAGTAAAATCGTTAGTGCAAATAAAAAAGCGTGTTATAAATGTAGAATAACCCAAAAAACTAATGTTTACATTGGTGATAATAAAATTGCACACATTCTCACAAGTTTTTCTGGAAAACAAACCTTATGCGTAGATACACAACCAGAGGAATAAGTGCACCGTGTTTTTGCATACAGGGTCCCGACTGTTTTGTTCAGTGAAAAAAAGCAAACGTTTTTGTTCTTATTGAATCAGACACACAGAAACATTTGAAGTTTTGTGATGCAGTGCTATGTCATGCTGCATAATAATGGAATAATTTGAACAGTTCTGCAAGGGAAATAAACACCAGCAAGCACCATCATAAAATTTAAGGTTCAACTTGTTTGTGAAGCACAACTGGTAGCCTTTCAAATACTGTGGTGCTTACAAACTCGGAATTGAAATAGTTCTTGACACTAGGCTTTTGATCACTTCATGGATCTTAAATGACATTATGTATCTTTCAAACTTTCAAAAGGAAAATTCTGTTGAATTGCGATATCTAAATTCCGCGCAACCAGGCCAATTGAATGCCTTGTTTCAGAACACTGATTGGTTGGTGTCTAATTCTGACTTTTCCCCCACTGCTTCCATATTTTAGCCTTGATGATCATAATGTAAATTTCAGAAAAATGTTTTCTGTCGCGCTACCTATGAAGGGAGGATTTCCAGATTTCACTTTTGGGGTACAATTTAATTTGTTTTACAATAAGGTTGAACTAATTGCCGAAGGATGTGAACATATGGAACATAAACAGAGCGAATATCAGGTAGTGTAAAACTTATACATAGGAGACTCGGGGTACAGGGAATTTGATGGCACCACACATGAATGTTACACACTTTCTATGAGCCACCATGATTGACCCAAACCTAGTTGGTTTTGGTTTTGCTACAAGTCTCTATGTTGACGTTATGAGTTATAATTGCCATTTTTGTGATTTCTGGTAATGGCTGCCATCCAAGATGGCTGACATTTGATTAAAGTTGAAGATTGATCCAAATTTAGTGGGGTTCAGCTTTTATTGCAAGTCTCTATTTTGACTCTATAACTTATAATTGCCATTTTTGTGATTTCTGGTAATGACTGTCATCCAAAATGGCTGACATTATATTAAATTTGAAGATTGACCCAAACTTAGTTGGGTTCAGTTTTTGTTGCAAGTCTCTATTTTGACTCTATGAGTTATAATTGCCATTTTTGTGATTTGTAATAATGGCTGCCATCCAAGATGGTCAACAAGATGATAACCAGTGAAAGATAGTCACCAATGATCCCTTCACCTAAAATGTAATTTTGAGTTTTTCTGAGTTTTCCAAGTTAACCCCTCTATAATCATTTCAGCATTGAAGCGTAACATTCATGCATAACATTCATGTGAAAAAAGTGCCAAAAAATTGTCAAAAATCTTAAACATTTATGCATAACCCAAATCCAACCGCTTAGGTAACTCTACCGATTCACCAATAACTCAAATAAATAAATAACAGAACACACATTAATATACAGTTTCTAAAGCTACAATTTGTTCAACCCCCCCCCTAATCAAAAAAAGAACCAAACATACTTTACAAAATAGTTGATAGCATACAACTAATATAATCCACAGGATATTGGTAACGATTTTGTTATCTGTCCTCGGAAATAAAGCATATTCCAAGGCAAATTAACTTCGAAAGCTTAAGAGTTTTTTTAAAAGCGGAAACATGGGCAATGTTGAAAACAAGATACTGAATTCAACGAACATCTGTATTCAGAGAACTAGTAATGATATTTGAGTTTTCTTTTGATTAACAGACTGCAAAATCGTTTCAAATTCTTGGTTCAATCAAGCGTTGTTTTTAATTGTACTTTAGTTTACCAATCCAGTACCAAACAGATAGCCACTTCGTCACACTGACTTTGTGCTTTGGAATAAATAATGACTTAGGTCTGGACAAGAAAGCTGTTTTAACTGAAGATGTCACCAAGATGTTAGTTGGGGAGACAAACCAAACTTCTGTAAAGGGTCTCTTGAGTTTTACGCCTGCATATATTGATTTCTGTGGTATCATTAGACATTTTGTATGGAAGCTTAAATCAGATCACAGATAATATGCAGTGTCAAAGCCAATGTAATTACAGCTCCCCGGAGATCGCTTTATTTGCCATCTTATTTCTGACAGCTCTACTAAACTGTCAGGTTGTATGAGGATTTTCGTAATGTAGATGACAGTTCATGTTTATAATAAAGGAACGATGCCTTTTGATTCTGTTCAGCAGAAATGGAATTTTGAAGAAAAGATAATTCAGAAAGAAGGATAATATTTTTTCCACATCGAAAAAAAATCCAAATTTACTATCTGACTGACTAACTGACGACTTAATCACACAGGATACCAATCCAATGGTGGTCTTAAAGTTCTATGTTTGAATCTGTCATCACCAGGTTGCGCTGAAATGTTTTCCGCATGGTACTTGAAAGAAGATTAAGCGATTTAGAGGCATTTATCACTCGATTAACTTCTTACTGCCTCTGTAGGCTTCTGCTGATGCAACAAGTTTCAAATGTTTAGAGCCAGTTACTTTATGTACATCCACAACTTGAGAAATGAAAAATCTCCAATACCAAAAAATAGACAATATGTAAATTTAATTTCAACATTAGTTCCAAACACTTTATGCGGCACAGTTCTTGTTAAAACAGCTGTGCTAACAGGAATATATTTTCCAAAGTGTACACATTAGTTCATTTTATTTACAGTATATTTTCTCTCGGTGTTAGTTCCTATCTAAGCTGAATGGAACAGATCGTAATACAGCTGCACTATCAGGACGATCACAAATTAAGAACTAGATCTAACTCAAGGGGAAGATTTAACCTTTCTCGGATAAGGTGAGATGGTACCAGGATTCCCTAGTAAGACTTGTGCTCCCTTAAAAATTCATATCCGCAGATGTTTTCTGCATCTGCTAGCAGGCAAACCTCAAGTTTGGAAGCACACACCTTTTATGCTCATTATTTCATTATTTATTCACCAGGGATTTACAGCAATGCTATATAGTGTTCTTTCAAGTAGATGTCGACGGGTATGAAAATATAATACTGTAACAGATTTATTTGACGAAAGAACATTAGTTTATTTTCAAAGTTTCATTGACGTCTAATAGATGTGACATTTTATCAAATAAAACTAAATGCACTTATTTCAACAGGCAAGGAAACGTGAACCCAGCCATTTGTACCTGTTATCAATTGAAAAAAGAAACTTCTAAGCACTAAATTTGCAAAAACCAAAGTACTTAAATCTGTTCAGCGTGTAATCATTAACACAAGAAAAACCATTCCGACATTTGCATAAACTTTTTAACGATGAGAAGTTTTACCTGAGTATTAATTGAAGCATTCTGCTTCACGCAGGCAACATGTGTTTGTTGTCTGTTTGATCTCTTTAATACTTTCATCAACAAAATACAAGAATTAGAACAACCACACAACGATTAAATGAATATTCGCATATTTGTGCATCAAAAGCAAATTAATATATTCTCCAATTTTCTCGGCTTTCGAGGAATGGAGTCATATTTTTTAAAATAGAATAAGTTATGCACAACCCATGTATTTTCTCAAGAAGCACTTTGTTCTCTGGCGGATCACCCATTCCCAATTCTAAGCTCAAGACTCAGACATAGACCTCCATGTGAAGCTAAAATTTTAACACTAAATATTTATAAAAAAAACATGAAATGTAACAGTAAACAGCCTAAGACTGATACCAAGTTACGTCTCTCATCACTGCTACTTCAATTGCATGTTGATTGCAGAGCTTTCAATACTAAAATGCTACCATCGTGGCAAGTAATACAAATTCTCATATCCCTAACAGCTTATCTTGCTGTGTCTCAGACAAGAGCAATTGAGGAAGGAACATGAACAACATAATGCTATTTACTTTGATGCAAGTGATGGTACGGTATGATATTGTAGCTTCCAATGAAAAATAGTGAATCAAAGATGTGACCCATGCATGTTGAGCAGAATTTCTTCCCCTTATGGTAGTTCAATATGTAAATTAATTTAACAAATAGACAATGAAAACCTGATTCAAATACTCTTAGATAACGTCCAAAGAAGTATGTCAATACAAATGTTTACTTCTGAATGTATAAATTTACAAATTCAGGTTTTTGCGTCAGAATGAACGTAAAGGCCCGCACTTTGCGGATTTTAACAAATCTTTCACTGCCACATAACATATCGTCCTTCTTGACACATTCGTTGCATTTCGCTTGGATTGTCCTTAAAATAACTACCCTATTATTTGCAAAAAAAAAGTTTAAATTCGGGGATACTGAACTGGTAACTGAATACTACGCTTCATGGCATGAAAGTGGTAACTCAAGATGTCGCCATTTTATTCACCTAAATGAAACTTCTTGCCTTGATGGAACTTCACTGATGTGTTGCTCAGGCCACAAAGCTGGCTTGAACAATTTTCCTACCCAGACAAATATGTCCTCTTTCGCCAAGAAGGGACAGGCCGCCTGTTAGTTACAGCTTCAACTAATCTATTCAATAAGACTGCATATTGACACTTATGAAGGAATAAAAGGTGAATAAAACACCATCATACTCTTCAGACGTCCTTGGCCTCGAATTCCCTACCAAATTGGAGGATTTCTTTATGAAAATCAAGAACAAAAGAGGAGTCCGTCTTTTCCCAAAACCAAGATGTAAGAGAGGGATTTCATTTCTTCCCAACAAGAAAACTGCAGTTACTGGACATCTTCACGCGAATAGAAAATACGACGAGGCGGGATTTTTCGTTTTAAAAAATAAGTGCCCAACAATTTTGATGGAATAGGCAACACGCAGTTTGTTGTCACAAAAAACAGAATTTTCCGTGATTTTGGTTGCAAAAGACACACGGATACCCACACATCCGGGAGGCTTTTAAAAATATGTTTTTAATCACAGAAAATTCACTTGAATTCGTTTCTAAGAATCTAATAAAGAACAAAGGCTTTGTTAACAAATCTGCGCAAATGTCATTTTGTTTATCTGAGTGAGCTGAAAAAGCATAAGTTTACAGCAGAATGAGAAATACTTGTCAAAATGAAGGACAATGACTGCTACTGGATGTGGTGCGAAATCGTTTCCAGAGATTTCAAAAGGAATGTTTGATTGTCCTCTTCTTTTTCAGAGGATTCAAACTGAATTCTTGCATAAGAACGTAATAAATTTATAATCATGTTTGTGTTTCAGGAGATCAGAATATTTCTCCGTGTTGCAAAAAATAATTTAAGTAAAAATACAAAAGAACCATTTCGATTGCGTGCAGATAATAGGAAAATAAAACTGTTGAAAACAAGGGATTACTTTCATCTCAGTTCAATCATAGAGATATAATCCTCAACATGACATGAATCAACTCTACAAATTAACCAGATTTTGAGATAAATGTATTTGCAATTTATCCGGTGAACAGGAGATTAATTAAGACATAATCAAGTGGAAACGGTGATGGCCAATTTGTGATTGCCAAGCTTAGCTTTGCCCGGTTACTGTCTGCAACGTAGTTTGCTCAGAGTATTCACATTACATGTACCTGAATCTCTGCAAGTCAGTCGTTAGCAAGAATTCGTAAGAGCATTAGGCGTGGACAGCTCCTTGGCATGAACATGCATTAGCTGTTACACAGAAATATGAGATTAATCACTCCAATCAATGACAACAGGAGTTGGTTGACTAGGATGAAACCTTGAATGGGTGCGGTTTGTTCAATGCTCAATATAAAATGCCCCAAAGTCTTGAAAAATTTCACAATTTCAAACATTGGACTGTGATATTACAAAATTTTCCGTGCTACATTACTGCTTGCCCATCCCAAAAATCGAAAAGAACAATTTCCAAAAGATAGATGCCAATAATGAAGCAATATATTGTTAAATTTTCCGGAGACAAACACGCAGAATATCCATATTTATCCGTTTAGTAAATGGTCCTACTTGTGTTGGAAAATAAATATTGTCTGTGAAAGTTGCTATTGTTACACTTTAACATTCACTGGATTTTGGCCTCTTCCTGTCATGTTAAGGTGGAAGTGAGGTCAGTTGTGCAAAAAGGATAGGAATGTTTTGCAGTCGCGAAAGGTCACATGTAATTACAATGGATTCTCCATTAATTAATCATTACCTCATAAAGATAATTTTAACTGAATCGTTTTATCTACAGAATAATTCAAAACAAGAAAGAGGTAATTTCAACACTGGGTTTTGTGTGAATGTCTAGTTGGACCACTTTTGTGCAAGGAAACTTTCAGGCAGTAAGAACAGATGCGAATACCTGACTGTCGGACTTGTCGAATGAAGGGTATTTGAGGAATTGACACCGCTCTCTCCTGCCATGGTAAGGCAGCTTCACCAGCTTCAACGGCAGTGACAGCTCCTCCGCACGCCCTCATCACGGATCGGCCTTTGGCTGGCATGGTGCAAGTCTGAAGCCTGCTGATGGGCAACTAAAATCTCCACCTGCTTGTTGCTAGTTGTTGGATGCTATTTTTATTTAAAAAAAAAACAGACATAATTAAACATGGAAATTTTCTAAGAAGTACAAAATTTCATGGGGCGATGAAGCTAAATTTTACGCAATGGAACCATATGGAATGAAATTCACTTAACAACAGTGATGTTCACTTGCACAGTGCAAGAAATTTAAGCTGCATTAAACAACATAAAAAGCTTATGCGGAATCATCTCTCTGATTCACCTAAGACTTTTTTTCATGTGCACCTAGAAGTGGTTTTTGTCTCAAGACATGGATGCGTTCTGGTGTTGGTTTAGCTGCTTTTGGATAAGTATCCTCTTGGAGGTAGCTGAAGGCGAGATTGGAAGTTACAAACGCAGAAATTGTGAGTATGATGCCTCAGCAAAGATTAGCTGCACTTTATATTTATCCGAAATATTCCAGAAATTAATCACACACTAGAAAGTGTAGGCTCTAAAAACAGATATAACCTAGGAGATGTCCCATCACACAATGAGAGCACTTCATGATTATTTACCACAGATTGCCTTTGACATAATGGTGGGATCAATCTTGAACTAAGTAGTCAATATCATCCAAATGAAATATACTATGTACTTTAATGAAATGCAATACAGTAGCCATCATCATCGAAGTTTTCTCTATTGCGCGTTTAAAAAAGTCTCGACTCAGTTTTAATGTGCGTATAATAATAATAATAATAAAATATTATTATTATCATTATTATTATTATTATTATTGCCTGGATGGAACATAAAGGTCTATTCCGGTTAATTCGAAATGATTCCATGGCATGATTTTGCTTCAATTAGGAAGAAATTTGGATTAAATTATGGGCTGTAATTCAAAGTTTTGAAGAAACTTTGAATTAGGATTTACTTTAATTTAATCCTTTGAATTAGGATTTACCTTGATTTAATCCTTTGAATTGGGGATTACTTTGATCTTATCTTTGAATTAGACTTTGACCCACTTCAAATTAAGAAATAGTGTCTTTTCACATAGTTTGATATTTTTGTCAACTCTCATGACATTATACTGTACGCACCTGCATATTTTTATTCTTTTCTTTAGACTCTTATGACATGCAACAAATAAAGCCAATTTAAATGAATGGATGTTCTATTTTGTTCAATGCTGAAGAGCTGCAGAGACTTTCTTTGTTACTCTCAACACTCATGGCATTAGAATAAATAAATGGCCATAACTTCCTTAATAGTGGTTCAATTTTCAATCAGCTTGCACTGTTGGAATCATCTAGGTCTCCTCTATCTATTTACTGCAACTGCCATAATATTAAACATATATTTAAATATAATGTCATGAGACTCATGAAATATGATTCAAATAAATATATATAAATACATGTGTGTAATGTCATGAGAGTTGAGAGAAGTGAATAGAGGAGACTGAGACAATTCCAACAGGGCAAGCAGATTGAAAATCAGACTATTATTAAGGAAGTTGTTGCCATTTCTTTGTTCTAATGTCATGAGACATTACAAACTGAAGCCACATCATAGCATCCTTTTAGCCTGTTAGCATCTTTCAGCATGTTTATGTAATAGCATGATTTACTTTCAAAGCTTGGTGTAGATGTTGCATTTTATCAATGACTTTGACATTAAAATAATAAACAGTTTGTTGCATATTGTGAGAGTTGAGATAGCAAGCCATTATGTAAACTAAACCATTAACCCTATGTCATGAGTGTTGACAAAACAAACAAACAACATGAAAGGACACTATCTACATAAAAGACTGCTTTGTTGCAGGTTTGATTTACATTGCATATTCTTATTCAAATCCTTTCAAAAACTTTGAATTAGACATTACTTTGATTTAACCCTTTGAATTACACAAAGCTTTGAACTTAGTTCACTTAAAAATTTGATTTACAGTCACTTTAATTTAAAGTAGCATTCAAATGCTTTGAATTAAGTAAAACTTTGAACTAATTGTGTTTGAATTGATAGTATATTTTAACCTTGAAAAGATGAGAAATTGGCAAAGATTTTGACAAAAGTTTGAATTAAGTGAAACTTTGAACTAATTGTGTTTGAATTGATAGTATATTTTAATCTTGAAAAGATAAGAAATTGGCAAAGATTTTGACGAAAGTTTGAATTAAGTGAGACTTCGATTTAACAGTGTTCTAATTAACCGGAATCAGCCTGTATTCATGTTTCAGAATTATGATCACACACATTTTGAACTGCTAAATCTCGAACTGTCAGACGTCAACTAGTTTTGCTGTACTTCACCAGTCCGTTCAAATGTATTTGAACTAATTTAGATCGACACGACTGACAGAATTACACTTGGTAATGCTTAGCTGAAAAGCAGGGATCACCAACGACATGAGGAAACCTTGAAGCGGTTGTGAACTGGAGCAAAATCCCTCCTACTTTTTTCCCGAAAATTTCAAATTCGTACATAACAATTTATGTCAAAACTGTAGTTCAACACTGATACTGTCGAATGTGCACTCTGAGAATATATTGCATGTTACACTAGAACTAGAATTAAAAGATGAACCAGATTGCCCTTTGAATAGAAGAAAAATGAACATCTCAAATCAAATGAGTTATCATTATTTGTTTCATGTTGGAGAGTTCGGTAACTTTGACAGTATTACAGATTTTTCTTTTTTAAATGATTCTTACCTCCAGTTGAGTGTAAGTGATACATCCTCTTTCGGATGTCATTGTTGGCCATAGTGGATCGTTCGGCCTTTTACTGCCATTTATGATTTTTCTTGCAATTTACCTAACATCAGCTGGTCTAACAAATAATCGTTTGTGTGTGATGATCCACAGATTCGTATTTGAGTGCTACAGGAGTAAAACGTTTGAAAAGCTTAAGAAAGGAAGACCAACAAATAAAAGTAGTCCTTCTGAAGGAGAGAGAGAATCCATTGATGAAGACCGAGGTTGTTTGACACATCAATCACTGATGTCAAAGACGCCAAAGATCAACAATCAACATTTAATACTCTGAAACGAATTTGCTGCTCTTAAAGCTTATAATGAGGTCTATACAATATTATGTCTCTGGTACGTTACTAGGATAGAAGAGAGTGGTATGCATCATTCCTTAGTAGATTCATTCACTGACCTCTGCGCAGTATGCAAGAGTATTTTTGCATAACATTTCCATTTATAGAGGCTTTGATTAAGGAGACTTGTTCTTGTTAATTTGCTGGTGATTTGTTACCAGGTCAGTAACTTCACTGAGGTAGCTTCAGTTGTTGTAGGCTTTTAACTGTTTAGAAGCAACATGTACATATGTAATAACATGTTTTGAAGGCACACTTTTAATGGCTTAATCACATTAATTAACATGCTAATGAACTTCCATCAGATATACATATTTATAAACTCTCCGAAGTCAATTTGTCCACAATTGCAAATTCATGCAACGAACGTAGATCTCAACCATTTTATCCTTGTGTATTAGATAGTTATTATTATCGACATGCACTGATCTTCATAACACCACTACAAATACAATCTGTTGAGATGATCTCCAATTGATGAAGATGGAACAAGTTATTTGCCGAAGGTTGGCATTGACCGAAGATTTGGCTTGTATTCTGAGAAAACATGATTATCTGCAAAAAGGCACCAATGTTGGGATTTGACTGAAAGCTCAAGCCATATTGGAGCAATTGAATGCTGTTGCTAAGAGGTTGATGTGAGAACAGAAAAGCCAGACAATTATCGAGGCTCAAAGCTCTGTCCTTTGTTGTTGGAAATTATTGAATGCAGAGATACAGATTGAACAGCAAGGTATGCTTAGTCTCGAAATTACACATAAATGTCTCCAATTTCTAATCAATGAGTTTTATGCCTTAAAGTAGAATAAGCTTACACAGATCTGTGTAGATATATCTTACCAGTAACACCCCAGTATAAATGTCATTAACTCAGAGTCTTACAATAGAAAGACAATTTGGAGTATGTTGAAAACGCATCCGTAGAATCCGCGGACGAGCTGACAAAGGGTTGCAGCGAAAGATATGTGTAACTCCTGGCCACTCATATGAAATCGTTTCTGATTCAGTGGCTTTCACTTCAACGATTCTTCTGGGGCCAATTCATCCAATTCACGCAACATAACAGCCTAATATTTTTCTTGGTCAGATTTTCTTGCGGCATCTGTAAATCCTCACACAAGAAGCTGTCACTGAGCTGGAAAAGAAGACCCTTTAGACTGAATTCTTTCGAAATTTAAATGCTTACTTTATGGTTTGACATTATGTATGGCTGACGTCTGTAGTATTTCCATTTTTATAGCTTTCAGGTCATGCTATTTGAGATCAAAAGGGGTGATTCATCAAGTTTGGGAAATTTAGGTTTTTTTAACTCGACAAGATCACATATCACAAACTAATCTCTTTCCTTTACATGTACCTGAAGCTGTCCAAACATATTGAAATCAAGTTGAACCATATTGTAGGTTCAAAATCAGACGGAAGGTAAATAGAATTTTTCAG
>JBCAUG010256230.1:0-33783 GCA_038406175.1 Haplosyllis leylae
CCAAGCATTGCTTGAAACTTCGAATTAAGTGGAACTTCGAATTAACCGTGTTCGATTTAGCCGTGCCCGACCTGTATGTATTTTTTGGTTGAAGTTTTTTATTCCCACTTTCAAGATCAGCGTGTTTTTAAAATTTATTCGTCTGGATTGTGTCTTGAGTAAAATTTCTGAGAATGTCAGTTATGTGTTTTAATTGAAGATAATATGTTTGGAGAACATTTGCCGCAATTAAGTCAACAGATGAGTGTTTTAAAATATTCAACAAGGTATTGTTTCTTGCTCTGTAAAAAAACCAGTAGGTGACATTTTAGAGGTGCCTTGGAATATGAGCTGAACAAAGGGAACTTTGGTTAAGCATTCTGTAACATGGTCGAGTGAATTTCCCTTGATCTTTATGTAAAATATGGCCATTGTGGTCATGCATGAAATAATAGTTAAAATCAATACTGTTCTGGGGCATTCGCCAGATTACCAATAGCTCTCGTTATAGATGGTTTCAAGAAAAATAATCTTCATGATATTTTTAAAATACAGATGCTGCACACATAAGTGCTTGTGAAACCAATAAAACAACAGTTTCATTTTAAAACTATTTTCCAGCTTTAGTTTCTTTCTTTAACAGTAAAATCTTGAACTTTACTTCAGTGACTAGATCTAGCAATACGTTGCAGTACAATTGTTCAGTAAATCAGATTTGTCCCGCATGCTTGACGATAAAACCACAAAACTTAATGTCAGAATCGCAGAGATACTCATCTTTTACATTGTACGGCGTCAGGTTTTTATGGCGGTTGGGATTGTTTGTGCTGGGGGATTGCTGGATTTTGAGAGAAAACAGGTGTAACGATAGATGGGTTTTACGATAATTGTTCAGGGATTTAGAATGGGAAACAATGGACCGATCTAGTCGCGATGTATTTAGTGTGAACATGGAGGGTCTGTGTTTCCTTTTAATGACGCATGGTAACAGCCGCAACAGTCGTCATCTTCAGCATTTGTTACTTATGCAAATTAAGTGGCATGGGCTGATAGGTCAATTAATCATATGAAATTTATTGTACTCGGGAAGAAAGATAACTGTCAAAAAGTGTCAAACACGACAATGGTAACTAGAGTAATGAGTAAGTAGTGAATTGGGGTCAGGGCGGTCGCTATTATCAAGATTTTACTTATAATCTTTTGCACCGTTAACCCAATTCAAATCAATTTAAAAAGACATCATAAATTTAAGCTATAAAAGCGAACCAGAATGGATTGCTTTGCTATTTTCAATGGTGCGAGGCTTACAAATTGATGACGGTAATTAAGAATTTCATTTTTCTCTATTCAGAGAGCTTAGGTCTGTTTTTTATTTTCAACTGCGGGTACCAAACCTGAACACTTTATTCATGTATCTAATGAAGCCAACCATTCAGACAAAACAAAGTTTCAATCTCGATGGAAGAAGGCTTTCATAAATTACCCAGCAGCCCTGACGTGCAGAAGGATTGCACAGCAGACACCGTGTCCCAGGCGCAGCAAAGTGTCCCTCAGTGACTTTCCAGTAAACTTTGCCATTTCATTCAGTGTTTCTTGTCCAAACACAGGCGTGCATAAAATTTGCCAGTAGATCCCCACACGCACATTACAAGCTTTAAGAGGAGTTTCATTCTAATTGAGCATTTTCAAAACACTGCATTTTGTAAATACTCTTTTGACATGACAGACAGTAGTTCTTTCTCTATCTCAAAAACACCTACTATTTAAGTGTTTTTTTACAGTGTAACTTTTGAAAAAAATCTTTTTTTTTCTCGTCAGAACACCATCCAGGGCATCCGCCTCCAATTACCTACTCATGGTCCATTGGCAAATTACAATGGAACTATTGGTTTGGTCTCATTAATGACTGAACAAGGAGACACAAAGAAGACACTCCTTTTGGTCGCTAATTACTGCCTATCATGTTCAGTAATAATGACAATTAATGACTGTTATCAAGTGCTTTGCAAAGTTGATTAATCAAACACGCAATAATTGTTTTGACAGCAATACCGATCGCAAGTTCGTGCACAATTTATATAAAACATAGCCACGACATACCAAAATTACTCAAGTATTTTCATGTTCGAAATTAATGTGGAAAAGAGTTTTAATTGGTCAACAAGTGCTGACACCAAGAGTACAAAAACGGAACATTGTTTCAATCAACGTCGGCAACTATCTTCTGCCATCTGGGGAAATGAGTTTACCGCTAGGTGGCAGGAAATGCTTCTGGCCAAATATGGAGATGTCTCGCTTTTAAGGTATTGACAGATGCTGCCCCCTGCCGTATGAAAATAACATTTCAGCGTTGTATAACGTCACGATCAATGTTTTTGTCTATTTTGTTAAATGACAGAAAGAGTCATAACACTTCGTATACAGTTACAAATTACACCTTTGTAAATATGCTCTTTGAAATAACAAGTCTGAAGTATAAGTCTGTGGCTTCCGGGGAATTGGTTACACAGATACAAAGGGAAGCTGATTGAAGCATGTTTACAGTAATATGTACAGCCTAGGGCACATCTTGCCAGCAGAACTTGTAGAGACTGATTACTGAGGTAATATTTGATTTCTATCCACATGTGTTTTTGTTCATCAGAATGCTAGCTTAGCTACCTGACCACCTAGTGGGTCTTTCAATAAGACTATAACCTAGTGTCAGACTGGCACAGGTAACATGTCAAGTGTTACTAATTTAAGTAACCCAGCTTTTTGACTGGAAAATGATGAGAACTTGTGTGAGTTTAGCACCTATGAAATGATCCTATTAGAGTAGATATTTCTTCTCGGATAATAACTTCACTTGAACCGCGGTATGTTCGCAAAATAACAACAAACAGTAGCAGCAGAAGAAGCTTTTCTGGTTTGAGTGATTAACCCAACTAACTGGAAGATAAGTCTTAAAGCAGACACATTTCACACCTGCAAATTTCTATCTTCCATATTTCACCCCACCCACCTAACTAACTACCGCAGAACCTAGCTCATAACACGGAGTCTATTTTTTGACTTTACAATTAACCTCTCCCTGCTTTGTAACAGGTCAAGGTAGAAATTCCAAGATCAGATACAAAGCTATTATCTGCAGACAACTAACTATAGCTCATAATTATCCAGCTTTTGAAGAAACAAATGGTGCATTTATGTGTAAGCTTTGCATCAGAGCAGAATGGTACACGACAAAGACAATACTTTTCGTAAGATACAAAGAATGTGACTGTAAAAACAAGTGATATAAGTTAGTTAACGTACTACAACCTGAAGTGCAGGAGTAACAACAAGTTCATTAGAGAATGCTTGCTATGTCTCGACTACCTACTGGTCCCTGGTTAAAGCTATTACTTTTCAGTAGGGATCTACAGCTGCTAGGAAATTGCCTATATTAACAGATTAAATAGTAAGGTAAACGGTAAGCGAGGTAATAAAGTTATTTGTGCTGGATGAATGGGGACTAAGAATACTATTATATTATTTGTAGTCATTTTATATCATTTCTGTATTAAAGGTCTCTTTAACCTTAACGTCTGCGTTTGCATCAACGTTAACATTTGCATCAACTTTAACATTGTGTTAATGGTGACACAAACGTTGATGCAGAGAATGGTTCAAACCCATTCTCTCTGTGCGCATTTGTGTCACCATTCACTCAATACAAAACTTGAATGCAAATGCTGACGTTAACTCAAACGCAGACGTTAAGTGTAAACAGAGCTTTAAGCATTGCTGATTAGATTGAAATTAATTGATGACACAAGTGACCAACCAGCTTTATTACAAGGTGAATAAAGACTTTCCTCAATTCTCCTGCAGAATGAAGAAATGCTTAAAGGTGGGAGTTTTGAGAAAAGAAACGAATGGTCATTAGTCATTAGTTTCCTAATGACAATGGCTTTCGCTAGAATCTTAACTCCGTTTGCAAGTTGTTTTATCAGAAGATGATTTTTATTGCTATTGGTTTCAGCGTGGAAAACATCTGAATAAATCAAGTGTTTCCGAAAGCAGCTTCTGATTTTGTTATTACCTTCACCCTTACGCCTGTAGTCGCCACTTTTTTGTATCATCATTCAACCTGACCCGCTTCTTTTCGTCATAATATATGATGGGCAAACTATGCAAGATTGCTTTTGCCAGCTGAGAAGCCACGTCAGTAGTATAGTATACATACATATATCTGATGTAAAACCCTTTCGTTCGAACAAACCTGCAATTCTATTTATTTATTTTTTTCTCCATTAAAAAGTGATCCAAAGGGGAACAAAAACCCATATTATTGAGATGAAATAAATTCAAATGTCGGGCAAAAATTCAAACTTTAATGTTATTACTTCCACGTATATGATGTGAAAAAAATGGACGAATAGACGAAATTCAATATTTTTCTATTAAACCAAAGCTGACAAAAATGACCTTAATTTCAATTACCTGTGCAGAAAAAGAACGCTTCAGCTTAATATAATATGATTGTTAAGCATTTTGTCATCAGGTAAAGATCGTGAATGAGGTGCAAAAAGTATACGTTATATGATTTATTAGATAGCACGGGCGTGTGTGAATATATCAACCTTTGAGTACACGACGACTTTCTGGCAAAGGTACAATCGTTAAGGGTCCGTTTTCACCAAACGTCAGCGTCAGCAGGAGTCAACACTACAATGATGCTACCCACACAGCTCTCATTGAAATCAATGGAGACAAATAGAGTTGCTCCAGAATGGGGTTCCAACCCATTTTGGAACGACTCCATTCTTTTCAATGAGAGCTGTGTCACAAGTGTCATTCATTGACTGCTGTGATACTGACGCTTGGTGTAAATGGGCCCTAAGAAAGGCGACTGTGACATGAATGAGTGCGGTGAATGGACGTTAACTGATTAACGGTTCCTGTTGTTCACATTTAAAACAACCACGGAGATTGCTCTAATTACGTCTCTACAAAATACACACAAATACTCCACAGAGGTATCTGTTGTGTGATGTTTGCTGAAATCTTTATGACTGAAGATAGCAAAAACCCACTAAGTTTAGCCAAACCTTGGGCTTGCAGGAGGAAAAAAAACTTCAACCAAGTTACTAGCCACCTTGGGATCACCCCTGGTGGAAAAAAGATGAAGTAGACTGAAGGTAAAAAAAATGGATTGGGATTCCTAAGTAACTTTGAAAGGTGTGTTGGTTGAGGCTTCTATCATGTTGCGTGAAAACAGGTTTCAAACTTTTTCAGTGTGCGCTTTTTATTACCAGTCAGCTGCCATCTTGTCTATTGATAGCCAGATTTTTGAAAATTGCGTCATGAAGATTCCAGGTTTTTGACAGGCAAGAAAAAAGCTTCAAACAGTAGTTAATAAATTCTACCTTTCATCTAGGTGGATCAAATAATTCAGTTTTATATTATCTTAGATTAGAAGCGAAAGTAATATTTTTAGATTTTCTTTCTATAATTAGTTTTTATAAGTTTTCTTTTCTACCACAGTTCTGCTCAAAACAAATGGAAATAGCCACAAATTGATTCCAAATTTCTTTCAACAAAGCGCTGGTCTATCTTTGGTTTTATGGGTTTTTGTTTTCAAGAGAAAATGAACAACAACACGATCCATTTGCACAGACAGACACTTTGCACAAAATGTCCGAAATATTTTCAAAAGACAAGACTTGAATGAAATCTATTTATGGTATGTTTTAGGACATTTGAGAGAATACATAAAGTATCAATGACTAGGATATCATGAACTTATTAGGAGGCAGTATTCAGAGATAATGACCATTAGTTTTTGATATTTAATATTTCTCGACCTCACCTTGTGACACGAGTTAAGAATCCTGGGTCATATCAGCTTATTAAGAGAGAACTATTCCTAATTTGCGCTTGTGTAATCAGATACAGATTAATTAAATCTATTTGAAAATAAGCATTTTCTAGCAAATGACTCACATTTCTTATGTTTTCTATTCTTTGTTCTAATATTGTTTCCTGCTCACAAAAAGCTGCTCACTTCTAATTTGCAATTATCTAAAAAACTTAAGGCATTAAACATTAACTAGCAAAGCTACAAGACTTATATTTTTCCTGCTTCTTATCCTCCTTCATTGTTTCTCCCTACCGCGGAAGGGATCCCTGCAACTTGCAGGAAACGAAGGAGATGGTGCAGCCGCATAAATTTCTACAGCAGCTAATCCTGCCGGCTTGTTCATATTCACCTGGCGGCAACTTGAAAGGCTCTGACGCGAGGTACTTACACTTCAAAGGCGCCGACAGTGAAAGGCCCAAATATAGGTAGAATATGTCCACGGGAAGGAGGCTTGATGTAGATACATGTAGGATTCCATATGGAATAGGCAGGCAGCCTGTTATGGCAGAAAATATTGCGAGACTAATTGAATAATGCAGGCATGCATTCATAGTCTTAATGCAATTTTTGCACCTTGCAAAACACCGTCTTTCCCCTCCACAAAACACACATTAAAGCAGGGAAATATACCTTCTGCAACAAAGCCTTGTGTTCAACATAATATGCTTCAGCAATATGCTATATAATTATATCTTATACATTATTATCAAAAGGAAGCCTAAGTCCCCGTTTTATGCCTAACACCCATAGTTTTGCTGAATTGTAAACATATCGTGAATAATTCATCTGAGGCTTTGACAAGATTTTAAGATAAAAAATACACTTTGAGAAGCACCTTTTTAAAATGAGTAATGACAGACGCAACATCGGGGAAAAAAGATAAGAATAAATAATACATATTATAATAAAGCCCATTTTGCTTACTCGGAAATGTGTTTTCACTTAATCTCAAGTGAATGATATGAAAGGCAACTGAGGCAACAACTGACGAACAAAGGAGAAAAGGGGAAGCATCTCCCAATTAAAGGAAGCTTAATAATTTCCATGCAGCCGAGATGTTAACAGTTCTATTGACACTTCAAACACTTCAGTTGCATGGGGCCCTATTTTTGGGTATTTTACTCTATGATTATTACAGCCTGTCAAAAGTTTTCCTGTGTAGATATTTCAATCTAATCGAATTGAATTCGTGGTTGTCGAAAAAGTGGTTTTCTTGTAATGGCTGCAAATTCAGTCTGTTTGCCCAGAAGAAATGTTTAGGTGTTACACGTTGTGATATTGACGTGAACGAAAACGCTAACAATACCAAAGCTTTACTGATACCACCGTAGTGATCTACTTCGTTTAATAGACACATAAATGGAACTAATTCAACTTTTTAAAATGACTGAACTGCCAAATTGTAACATTGCTTTTCGCACTCAAGAATAAAAAGAATCCATACTACTATTTTGTTACGAAAGAAACGCAATTGTGAGCTTAAATAGCTACTCTGAAATTACATACTATTGAAGTAAACTTTGTAATACTTGAGACAATATCAACTGAATTTTTATCAATGGTGCCCAGGGTTATTGGCATCATCCAGATTTAATTTATAAACCTTGTGAATTTCCCAACGCTTGAGTTTGGCTGCTGTTTCAACTGTAGTTAATTGATTACAAAGTGTTGCGATTCAGCTTTCATTACTGTCTACGTCTACGTCTAAAGCTTCCTAATTTATCCAATCTTGCCAGTAGTTGTTCCTACACAGAAACATCGTTTCAATACAAAGACAATCCATCCTAACTTGTCTGTGTACTACGAGTATGACAGCCGTTTCTTATGGAGTTTAATATTAGAATCATTAGACACCCTGCCGAAATACTATCCAATTCTGACTGGTTCATAAATAATTTTATAATGGCTGTTTATAAGAAAGTTTCTAAGTTCAGTCAGAATTTTAAAGTGTCCAAAGAACGATTAAAAATTTTCCTCAAAGACAACCATTATAAAACTATTTTCGCACCAGTCGGAGTTGGATATCCATCCGTCAGGGTGTTATGGGACGAAATCAGACGGGAAACCCGAGATGTCTCGAGGCTAATTGTTGCATCATTTGCGTGGCTAATCGGACTGCAAAATGAAGACGTTTTACAACATGTGAGATCCGTAATTAGGGAAATTAAATGAACAATTGTTAATTAAATGTCACTGGACATGTATCTAGCTTATTATCTGTGTTGTCTGCACGACGAAGCTGTGTTTTCTTCACTCGCGTGCTCTGCTAGATGTCTCGTACATGAGCAACTCAAATCCAACATTCAATAGGGTTTTTCACAAACTTTCTTTTACGCAAGAATTCCAATATTGCCAACTTTGTTTTAGTTCTCCCACTTTAAATTAAGTAGTCCAATAAAGCATTTAACCCTTAAATGTAATACTCAAACATGCATTCATTTCTAATTTTGCATTTACTGGCATCAGTTGATGTAAATAAAGAAAACTGTGTGTGAAAAGGTGGGAATACAAAGTTGGCCAACATTGTCAACTTTGTGCATTTGTGGAAAACTCGATTGGAAAATAACCTGTTGTTGAGCCATAGAAAATGAACACACGTTCAGTCCCAACTCCATTCTTACTTTCATTTCACAGAAAAGGTCGAAGACACTTAATACAAATGTTTTGAATGTAAGAGTATCTTCTATAGAATAATTGCTTTTGAAAAAGTAGTCTTTGGTTGTAATGAATGATGCTTTGCGCGAACAATAGCGAGGGCATAAGATATTTCATTAAATACTACCACTGTGAAACCTCCCTACTTGTGTTTTTGCACACGCATAAATTGATTCATGGTGCAGCTCAGAGAATGAAGTAAAAATAAACCTAAAAGCATCCCCTTTTTACCTTAGATTGCTCCATTTAAATGATATCTTCTTCGAGCTAGATCAATAATTGTGATCTCTTAACCCAAGAATAAGTCTCTCGCATAGAAAGGTGGAGATATATTATTGAGCAGACACCTCAGGTTTCAAATGCATGATGCGTATTAATATTGCCAAGCGACTTTCATCTCCCTCGACTCTCCTTAATATAAGGACTTATTAAATTCATCTCCCTTAAAGCATTTCGCTATACCAAAGAACGTATTAAACAATACATTTTAGAGTACAAACCTACATGATCGACTAAACAGTGAGAGTTTTTAAATGGATTTCATGACAAGACAATCCACCCTTTTGTAAAGAGCAGCCTTTCACGAGTATTTGATTTCTCCCACCCCCCTTCCCGCAGCATACTTGTTTGTTTGTTGGTTCTGGAGGCGAGCAGTACACCTGACCATTGCAGCAATCGTTGATACTGGTTCTGCAGATCTAAAGCATCCAGTGTTTACAGGCTGGATTGATAACCTTTAAAAACCCACGTGAGGCACCTGTTGCGCGCCCCCTCCACTGCCTACTCTCCTACTTTTCATCATCTTTGATCAACCGCTTACATTGGTGCAGTATATGTACGATACAATTGGATTGTTCTGGTTCACCTTATAGCGCAGACTCACAAGGTAAAAAAAAACCAGACTATTTTGTTGTTGTACTTCCGCACGGGAGCAACAGAATATCGCATTACAAAATTACTTGTCATGTCAAACTTCATGTGAGGTCACTTTACTTTCACAGCAACTCGTGCTTTAAAAGGAAAAAGTTTCGTGTGCTGATATCAATGAGGCTTAGCGCACGGGGATATCTTTCAGTTTTCTGTATCTCTGTGGGTTTTAACTCGACTTAATTACCGACAAGGTGAAAACAGACATCCTGTGTTGTCCTTACTCTGACCTACAAGCCTGTTAAGAGTACAGCTGAGCACCGTTGCTCGCTTCTTTTTAACTTCTACAGCTTCTGTTTAACAGTGGCGTCCATGCCATGGTTCAAACAACATACTATTTTCACACCACTTTGTGCAGAATTAAAATTTATTGCCTATTTGAAAAGCCAAATTTATTTGATAAGATTTAATCCGAAACTTTGTTTTTTAAAAGTACCCTACCTTTCATATGGCCAGCAGTTCAGGGCCACAATAGCTTTGATGGAGAAAAACCTTGAAAGGTGACCATCATCAGGCAGAGCTGGTCTTGATTTTTACGAGAGGGAGTCCTTAACAAAGAAGAGGTCATGGTTGATTAGCTTGTTCTTAATTGCACACAGCTGTCTAGAATTACCAGGGAAGATCTGTACCTGACGATAGTCTAGGTCCATTAGGACCCCAACAGGAATGAATCAAAATAATTGAAAAAGTTTGCTGTACTTACACCCGCACTTTGTACACATTCAAAGGCACGATCAGGTTGACTTTTCACATGAAATATCTCTCTCGTTGCTTTGTGTTCAGCATTTTTGAAATGATGATTTTCTCCTTGTCTTCCGTAATCCAGGACAGTAATGAAGTCCATTGGTCATTGAGCATGTTTGAATTAAAGTTGAGTAACGAGACAGTTTTGATCAATGCCAATCAAGTTCCCTTGAAGCTCTTCAAGCACGTGATTCACTTTTTGGCGGGAATACAAGACAAATATTCTCAAGTAGCAGACGACATTTATAGCGGCATAGCACTTTGGCAAGAAAACATCAACTTTGGTGGAAAAACATCATTAGCTGTTCCTATCATTGACAAGTAGCTTTGTAAACTCTGGCAAGTCCAATTAACTTATGTATCTTCCTACTTTGACACATAAAAAAGCGCCGTCGAGGCTTAAAACAAAAGCAAACCAGCTAATAAAACAGCAGAGAACAGAAATCCATCCACACCTATGTAAAGTCCTGTAGCAAATGAAGATGGTAAAAGCAGAAATAGATAATGCTGAACTACATCACGATCTAAACCATCGTTGTGGAGCTGCAATATGCCTCCAAGTTTTCCACCAGATCAGTCAGAGGAGAGCTAAAAGCAACTGCGGCTTGGTTTATAAAAAGCATCGGACATTCTCGCTCTTAAGCTGTGGAGGCCTGATGACGTTGAATCTGTTGAGTTTGTAATTCCCGGCATGCACCTCGCTCTGATTGCGTACGTTAGCGGTGTAATGAAGCTGGCAGAGACTTGCTTCAGGCTTCTCTTACCAAAGAACTGGCTTTTTAACTAACCAGACTATTTTTCCTTCTCATTGTTTTTCCCCTCCCTCCTCCTCTTTATCTCTTCTGTTCTCCCACCCATTCCTGTTTTGTTTTTTTCTACATCATCACTGTAGATCCGCTTTTGGAGCTGACGTTTGTCGTGGGTAGAGGAAAACGTTCACGTACATTGCGAACACGTACGAAAGCAAGAGAGGGAATTATTCGCAATGATTCTAGGGTCACATCCTCTTATCTGAAGCCTAATGCTACCGTCGTCACCTGTTGATCTCATGAAACAACTTTTTCTTAAAGTAAGATACATTTCCAGCATTAAAGCTACACATGCGCGTCCCCTCGGGGTCCAATTTTATGTAGTTTCCAGGAATATTGGCCAAAATGCTAGGTTGATGTCCTCACCTTTGGGGCTGGCCCCCATCCGACAAATTCTGGATCTGCCACTGTCTGTTTTTCTGCATTCTCTCTCTGGTTTTGAATATTCGCATAGAAAACAAGTTAATTGTCTACAATGTTTCCCTATTTCATGGAAACGGTTTTCAATTAAACGGTTTTTTCTCCTGAAAAGACTTTAATTTGCTCTAAATCTCAATTTCCCTTACTTTTTCTTCGGAAAAAATCCATTACAGACAATCGCTGAAACTGTATGTTTCATTGAAGAAGTTCATGGAAGGAAACTGAAGCCGAGTCTCCTGCTCGGGATGTATCTTAAAATAACTTTTGACTTGTGTCGCCTTTCATTGCTTTTGCACAAAGGCCATTTATGTCAAAAGCTTTCTCACCCTGTCACAGTTACATCTACGCCTGGTTCTTTCATAAAAAAATTGGTGAAATATCTGTCCATTAATGTAATGACATCTGACATCATAAGAATAATAAGAAAGTAACACTATTATTGGGATCCACGTTTCCACGTATTGTACCTGATGTTGGAGACGCCATCAGTTTGGAAGTTGCAAAATGAGGAACTTCCAGATTAATCAGTGGTTTTCTGGTTCCAAAAAACAGGAAACAACCAATAATCTAAATCTAACAATCACAGAAAATGTACACATACCTCACAGCAAATCGCAGAACTTATTAGCTTATTAAAACTGTGTAAAATAGCTCAATCAAATGACCTTTAGTTTTTCTGTTCTTGGTAGGAATGAAACGCTAGAATCCAGACAATACCTGTGGCTGAGTCTTGGAATTTAACACTGAAAAGCAATAAAAGTTAAGATTTTAAGTTTGAATTCTAATTTGAAACTGACCAAAATATGTTTTGAATTAATGAAACATTGATAGGTAATGACAAACATTTCATTACTTTGAGACATAAGAAAATGATGACCAAATCCACAGGTCTGGGTGACCCGAAGAACTACAGTGACAATTGCTAGATTCAGATTGTCTGTGATTGTACAATGCCCCTGGGCTCTTGTTCTGTGTGCAGAGAAAAAATAATGCTTTCAAGAGCAGATTGGATGCTGCAGAATCAGAGTTTGCTTGTAAAAAGCTGTACAACAAAGTAATAGAGGCTATTTACTGCTGTTGCCATGTGACCTGAGGCTGTCACAGGAATCATCTTCACAATAAACACTCAGTACTCTGCCCGAGGGTGTCACAAAAATAATATCCATCACAAAAAAGAAACAAGGTTTTCTTCAATACATGGTATCGACATCCTTCTCCTCCTGACCATTGGCTGAGTCAGTGGACACATTTGAAACTATCGAATTTCAAACACGCAAAGAAACTTTTGTAAGCCATATGGTGGCACGGAGATAAACATGGACAATGAAAGTACAGTTGTTATTTCGAAAGTAATAACCACATATGCTTTATAATGAATATAAAGGACTTGTGAGCATGAAGTCTTTTGTGGAAGTAAATGAGGGCACCATGACTAAGTGGCCATGTCACTGCAGGTTGCAGGCACATCCACATTGTGTATGCTGTACTTACAAGGGGCCAGGCAATAAGCCGAACTTCTCTTGTACTTCTTCTGCAGGCAACCTGCAGCCTCAATGCCCTTTCCTGCAGGAGGTGTTTTATTTGTTTGCAGATCTTGTAGGTTCTTTTATTCTTGTCTCTTCTTCAGAAGCGGCATTACGTCTTTTTGGACCCTTTTTACACGCTTTAGAACTCGTAAACAATGCGCAACGGCTTAAATAAGTTGCTCAGCGGCTGTGCAGAAGGTTGGCGACAATGGACTGCTTTCAGTTCAGACTCCTGAAGGAGGGGGCCAATTTCCGGGGGTGAGGGTCTGCAATCTTCTTTAAACCTCAGAAATGCATCTTCTTGAGGCAAGACGTGTCCACCTGATCTGCCTTTCAGAGCAAAATAATTATTTCACTGCAAAAATAGATTTCCAAGAGCGCATAAAATGACAATGCACACTACTGACGTGGACAAATTTGATATTTTTAAAAACTAAATAACGCGTTTATTTTGGTGGTTGACGTTTAGCGTTTTGAAAGAATTGCCTTTTCTGTTTTAATTAGATGTATTTGTGATACATGACTCACTATTGCCATTCTGCCCAACATCACGCTGATAAGACATTTAGGTTTTAAATTTCTTTTTTTCAAGACAGCCAAGAGAGTTTTTAAAGGAGAGTTTTATTTATTGCCTCGTGGACCATACGTGCCCTCTCCGTAAAAAACAAAAGAACGATATTGAAACGACCTTCCATTTGTGAATCCTTTGGACGTGTCAGAATGAAATCATGAGATGAGTTGTTATTTCATATGAAGACTGACTATCATTTTTCCATGTAAAATTTCAAGCCAAAAAAAACTCAAGGTAACTTTGTAACAAATGGTTTAGTAAAAGCTACAACACTGAAACTGCGTAAATTTTTGCACGCACGCACCTAGGTTTCATGTAACCAAGGTTCCAGCTATTGTTGTAAATAAGAACCAGGATTCTATGAGGGCATGTGCATGGACGGAGAAATATGACGCAGAATCTTGAAGATTAATTGAAAGTACTTGGAAATAAAGGCCGTTTTCATGGAATAGACTTTCTCTTGTCTAGACTATTAATAAATTAAAACATACAAAAGGCCCGGTTACCTGGAGTTCTTAATGAAGTAGCCTTGCTCTTCGGCGTTGAAAAATAAAGCTAAATTAACCTTTCAACTTTTCTCTTATTGGTATCTGTTTTTTTATATTTCAATGTTTTAAGTTGAAATTTCTAGGAAAGTAGAAACTCATATGAGACGTAGTCACGACTCTTCATTTATTGACCGTCAATGTCTACTTCAGGTGTTTCGCCCAGAAGTCAAGAACTTGATTCAATTCCATTCCGATAATATTTCTAAAACCTTATGATCCGAGAGTTAAATTTCAGTTGTTCTTTGTCTCCGAGATAAATTAAAAAAATATACCTTTGTCTTGATTTGTCTCGGAGCATCTTTTCATTTCCAAATGTAGGCAATGGAATTAATTAAATATTCAACCAAAGGTATCGTTTTGTGGTTGCACGTGTAAATAGTCAAATTGAACGAATCACTGACCATCTTACACCCATTTTTTTGGTGTGTCGAAATACTTAGATCTTGAGGAGATCTACCAAAGAGCTTCACATGACACCATAAAAGGCCATGCTAAAAAGGTGTATCTGGAACAAAGTATTTCTATCTATTTTCTATTTCTAATTTGTGTGTAAGGAAAAGAAAAAATTATGGTGATCCTATGTTCGTAAATGTTATAATAAAGATAGTAAAGTATTTAATGTTCAGAAGAGATCCTCTTTGTGGTCAGTCAATAAGTTAATCCAGGGACACTAATATCATGGATAACTTCGGATTGCTGTTAAAAGTGCCTCAGATTGTCCAAAAGCGTTCAACAGAAGGACAGCAGATCATCGGAACGTTACTGTTACTGTTAAATTTAGTAGCAGTGGCAGACAATATCACGACCAGGCAATAAGAAACTTACAACTATCAATTGAGGAAAATAATAAAGCTTATCAGCCACTATTTTGTGTACAGGATGGCCAAGCTCAGCGGTCTTCCATCAGCTGACTAGTGGTATATGAAATTGACTAGGGTGTATATGTGATAGCAAGCTAGTAATTTTAGCCTGCTAGTTCCCACATGTTATGCCAGGAATTTATGATGATAAAAGATTATGTTCTAAACATCAGCCCAGATTTCCAGAGTCTGTTGTCTGTGTTTTTAACTACCTTCAATAATATACTGGCAGTATTATGAAAATTGGTGTAACAGCAAACGTTCATCACCGAACTATTTTGATGTATGAGAAAAAAGTGGTCGCTATAAATTATCCAAGCACACCAAATCATAGAAATACCTGTGTCTGCGATCAGCGAAGCTGTGCAGGATGAGTGCTGTGTGTACTGAACACTACTGAATGTGCATAAAAAAGCCTGAGCGTTTACGCATCCTTAAAGATTAAGCAACGTGGATGAAAACTAACCCACAGAGACACAGTCTCCACAGATTTTAATTTTTCAAAGAACCTAATCAACATTAAGATCACTACAATGAGTGTGTTTTAATGAAGCAGAACCAAAACTTATGCCATTAGTGAAAAGATAAGTGAGCAAGCAATCGATGTTACGCTGCCGTTGTCGTTGTCGTTGATGCCGTGATGCAACTAGAATTTTTACACGTCTAACCCATAACCAAAGCGTTAAATTCAAGCAACGAGAAAATTGGCTGGTGTTAGTAACAGACATAGTGACGTCATTATAATAGACATACCAATCTCCAGCAAGGCTTCCAGACTGACCATAGTCACATCGTTCTCATCTTCATTTTCCCCATCAGCACCAGGCAACCCTATCAGGGAAAAGCATCTTTTAAAATTTGTTGTGGTTCATATTATTCTTTTATTACCAAAAATCAACTTTGCTTTGTTTAAAATAAAAATGACATGTTTTAAAGCGAGGAGTTTTTACTTATTCTGTTTTTATGTTATTTATTGTGATTATTTGTGTCCCCAATTAGCCTAAAAAATAGTCAGTACATAATGTTACGCTTCGGGACCTGGAAGACGCAATGGATCATATTTACTGAATGGAACTTTTTCTGGCTATAGTCTGGAGGTATATTTAGACGGAGAAGAAGCGAAATAGTTGAGATCTTATGATTCTTTAAGACAAGTGGTTGAAAGGAAAGTAAAGAGTAGACCCCTGAGTCTAAAGATATTAATCAGATTTGTTCCACTTGTAACACTTAGTTGAGGCTTCTTTGAGTAACCCGTTTGGTTGAGTGATAGTTCTCCACGGGTATAACTTCATAGGAGTTGATTTCTACGTTTGAATACAAACACCAATACCACCCATGGAAATAGTAGTAATGTACAATGCTCGATGTTCTCGTAAAAGCTATTTTCTCTGTTTTCCTTTTTTACGTTAAATACGTTAGAAGAATAACACAACTTTATTTTTCGACATTTTTAAAAAGGAACGTTGTTTGTGCTGAACAGCTTCAAGCATCTCTCTGTAATTGTGTTACCATGGTATTATCTGTTTAATTGACAGACAATTTACTTTCATACCGTTTAGGAAAAAATCTACATGCAAAAGATTTAAATACAACGTTTGCATTTGTAGTGAATACATAACTACTTCCAACAAAACTGTTACAACTCGACACTGAAAATTGGGTTGTGGAAGCTGAAAGATGGCTATCTGTATTGACGTGGAAGGTTTACCTGCAGACTTCACACAAAGTTAGAAGTATGCAGGTATGTACAAGGTATGGTACAAGTACTCCAGATACCAAGGCTGGCCATCTCTAGGTACAGCAATAGGTACCGATGACGCAGCTGCTTCGGATGGAGCCCCAGGACGAACTGGAGTTGGAAAAAGGGCTTCAGCAGGTGGGGGTTTTACGCAGGAGATAGGTAAGTTTAACACTTCATCACCGCGAAGAGAATAAGGTCTGAAATCTTGCAGGAGGAACCATCAGGTCTCTGCGGACGAAGCAGTTGTTTTTGGATGAGTTGCTTCTCTCTGGAATTAAGCAGGAGTTGTCTGAGAAAAGACATCAGGTACAACCACCATGTGGACCTGACTACAGGTCCTGCAGACTGCACCCACCTGAAGTGCTACCTCAGACACAACCTTCTGTGAACCCCCCATCCTAGTGGGGTTCACCAGAACTCGTGTTCGTGCCTGCAACTCTTTCATTCAAGCCATAAATCCAGTTTGGAAATCGTCTGGAACTGGAATAGTATGCAAACTGATCATCGCGAAGCATCCGAAGCTTGCCAAACTTAGTTTAAGTTACTGACACATCAAGCGGCAACTTTGCATCAAGAAAATGAATGCAGGGGATACAAGGTAGGTCTCCTACCCCCTTAGATCTCCAGACATCGCCTTCCAACCCCTCGCCTGCGGCCGCAGAAGTTGAAGGGCCGAAAACTGCAGGACCCCTGCACCTTGAACACATGCTTCCAATCCTTCTTCTGCATATTCTCTGTCAGAAAGTGACTATTACCTGCCTACGAATTTTCTCTTTGCGATGGCAACATAAATTATCCCTGTTTTTTAGCTTTCTCTTCGACCAGATTAAGTCAAATTTTATTACCTTAGACAGGCTTCAAACATCAACGCAATACATCTAGCACTTCATAATCACTGTTTTCGGGCTGAAAGCACCGCTTCATCGGATTGACAACAAGCCTTCACAATTCTGTGTGTAACAGTAGGTTTGTTTACAACGTCTTTCGACGTTGCGTATTTGCTGACTTTTCAACGCAATTTTCAAACATAGTAAATTTCAAACAATGATAAAAGGATCGATTTTGAAGCGAAGGCTTTTTTCCACAACAACTTATTTACCAACGAATTTGCCAGACACTACACAGCAATGATTTTTTCGACAACTAAAAGGAGAAGAAAACGCAATCTATTGGTTTATTGCTGTAATATAACGTGTGGAAGGTCTCCCAGAATGCAGTGGAGGTAACGTTACCTGCAGCCAGGAACCTTCTGATATTCCTTCTACCTGCAGGGACAGAGTTATGAAGTTATGCGCAGGCAATTCCTGCTTTATAGTTGCAGAATACAAGGTTTATCTAAGAATAGTAACCCCCTTCCAAACAGCAAAGCTGTTCGTTTTGCTCTTCACCGCACATCTTCAGAATCGGGGATTTGTTTTTGCAGTTATTTCTTTGCAAGAAAATTAAATGGATGAATTACAATGTAATGCCTCAATTCATTTTGAGATTAAACATCTTTTATTTAATCTTTTAGTCTAATATGTAGATTAAAACTGAAATACATCTTTCTGTTTCTTCTCTCATTTCACAACAAAAACTTTAATCATATTTCTTTGCAACATTAATTTTGCATTTGAATTTTCTTTTGCGATCGCGGATGATACTTTTTATGACACAAGGATGGCACCACCTATTTGCGTATTATAAGTTTTCGTCTGGTGACCATATTTGTTTCAAGTTTCTGGGAAGAGTATGAAATATGGTCATAATCCTGTACGTGTCTAAAGCGACCGACTTGTGCTTATTGAATCAAGGGTTTGGCCTTAATTTACGTGTGCGCCGCCGGAATTAAGCGGGCTATTTTCGGCAGCTGTATCAATGCAAGTAAGCTGGCCTGCAAAGTCCTCAGGGCCTAATCAGGGAGCGATCAGCTGCTAAAAAGCTGCTAAAGGAAAAACGGTTCAGCTTCAAAGCAGTGCCTATTGTAAGCTGGTCTATTTTTGGAGTTCGAATGACGTCATAACGGTGACGGACGGCACTGGGTAGACCCCTGTGGCGGGGGAGGTGTGACGTAGGCCCGGGGGGGGAGAGGGGGAGGTGGGGGGGGGGAGGGCTGGCCCAACAACCTTCCTGGTCTATACTACAACATGGCTCAATACAGCAAGTAGCAGGCTCGATTGTATTCCAACAATATCATTGTCAACTAATGCACAATAATGTGTGAACAGCAGATCAAATAATTACTATCTATTAAAGTAATTTTTTAAAATTTTTTGTCACTTTTCCACATAAAAACATTTTGTTTTGCATTATGTGTAGTATTTTCAAAGGTAAAATACAAGTAATCGAAACCGTTTTCTGTTTCAACGAGCTTTGTAAAGATGATTTTATTCACGGACAATTAAACAGGTAGAGCAATGGGGTGGGGTGACTGCAAAATAGGCCTATTAAGATTTTATATTTCAATGTATATCCAATGCCAGTACTAGATCCCCTTCCTATTGTAGCCCAGTTTTGATTGACATAATTCCAGTTTTGAACAGACCTGTTAAAGCACCAGAACAGAATGTTGTGAATTCAAGAGAATGTCCATGTATACTCTTGCAGGAGTAAGTTGTGACACCAATGAATCCGACCTGGCACAGGCAAAAGCTTCTTACAAGGAGGAAAGACCCCTGCAGATGTTTACCTAAACATGCAGATGCTCTAATGGATTAAGAGGACAAAATCACTAACTTTCGCTCAGGGTTCCTTTTCATGTATGAACGGAAACATTTGGCATTAAATTACATTCAGAGATTTGTGCCACAAGACTTTACTTTTGCTTCCTAGAAAGGTGTATTTTTAAAGTCCTGCCCACCTTTGGAAGCGATTTTCGCAATGACTCTGGCGACCACCACGCTTTTTTGTTGGAAACTGACAATACATACAGGCGGCTTTAAGAACGAACCATAAATAGAGTTAGCATCTGGTCAAAAAAGGTCAGAAATGAAAAGCCGCTGTGTGACCTGATAAGGATTGTAATGATGTACGTGTGAAATTAATACTATTATAATTTCTGCAGGCGACTTCTGTGTATATACTAAAACATCGCTTACAATAATGTTCTTGTGAAGCACTTGACGACAACGACGTGAACTTTTTATGTCGTCAAAGGTGGGCTGCTTAGTTACCAATGTTGCTGTTCACACTTCACAACAAAGACAAAATTATACATTATCATTGTAGTCAATGGAACCCATTTTTAAGTTGTCGCCTAGTACGAACGATCCCTTAGTTTGGGAAAATTTTAAATAGTCTTTGAAAAGTAGACTAGAAGACTATATTCATTGATTCGCTGAACATATTCACCACAGTTCTTTCCTTGGTAGAGCAAACACACATGAATGAAGCGTTAGCTGCTGACCGTAGTTCAATTTGGGATCAGCACACAAATAATCAAAAACCCTTGGTGAAATTTGTTAAAGAAGAAGGACTGAGATTCAAAAAGTGAAAACTAACCGGCAGTTTGGCTGAATGAAAGTTGTTACAATTTGTGTAGAAAACCATAATAAATTGCCTTATTGCTCGAGGACATAAAGACCAATTTTGTCTATTTTTATCCTCCAAAATATTTTTCAAATTTTCACAAAAAATCTACAACTTCTTTTCCTGTAAGTAGAAAATCATTCGCTTTTTTTCTATTTTGTATCAGATCCATTTGATAAGATGAATTAGCTGAATTCAACTGGAACCAGTCAAGCATGACTGAAGTCCTGACTATTGATCAGTAGCCATGGTTCAAACCTCACAAAATCTTTTTTAAATTACACTATTTTCATTGCCTAATTTAATGAATTAGATGAATTTTAAATTCAAAATAGGAAAAAGTCAATTCTTTTATTAAAGTCTACTAGGTGTATTTTTGCTTTCAAGGACAATATGGGTTCGCGCATTGAGAAATGTAAGCTCGTTTCATGACCAAGAAAAGTTAAAATATTTCATGGGTACATAAGGCAATATGTTTTCCTTTGATAAAGATTGAAAGATGTCTGGCTCATATTCTTTTCATAATAATTAATTTATTGTGATCCAAGACGGTCTTTAAAGGTCCAGAAAGTTCTACTCAGTGGTGTGCATTTCTCACATAATTACATTAAATCTTAAATTACTTTTAGAAATTCTATTTTTTGAATTCACTATAATCATAGAAGAAGATGAAACTGAAAGAGGAATATCTTCTTTCCCCCAACAAAAGCGTGCAGATGAATAATTATTATCAATACAACGGCCTTTTGAAGGGAGTTCACACAAAACTTTAACAAAACAGTTGCTATGACAAAGTAACTGAGACATCAGACGGTAAATGTTGTTAAATTGCAGAAATATATCAAAATATAAAGTCAAACACCTTGATTGCTTCTAAAAATTATCTTCGAAGCAAAGTAAGACTTTCAGTATACTTTGCGATAATTCAGTTTAAAGACTTCATCGCTTCGTTATGTAACAGACTATCTTTAGTTGTTTCAAACGAGAAACAGATTGAGTTTTTTTCTGGACTAAAAATTAATCAACTGAGGAAGGAAGACTCAGTGGCATAGCCATAAAATATTGGGAAAGTATGTTTTAATATTTATGTGAACCACGAAAATAGAGCAAACTGATTTGAGGACTGGGGATGCACAGAGAAACATCCCAAGAACAAGGTTTGCATAATGTGTTCATAAAAAAAAATGAGTAAAAATATTAATTTCTTAGCATTTTTTGCAGCAGCTTAAACTTATTAAACTTGCGGTTTTCCGAACTGTCACGACTGAAATATGATACTCTTTTCAATAATCTTCTGAAGTCTGTGTCTCACAAACAAAAGGAACTGAAGACCAATATGATAAATTCAAAGTACTGTGGCTCCACCATTTGGTTGCCATGGTCACAAAAATGTAATTTCGTAAGTCATTTGAGTACATTGGAAATCCATAAATTTCTCATATCACAAAAAAATCAATTTCTACATCAAGTCTTCAAAATCAATATTTAAATCAAGCATGTAAAGTTTTCAAAACACAAATGATAAAATGATTTAAATGTGAAACAATGTTATTCCTTCATCAATGTGAGAGTTAAATTAAACTGGACAAGCACAACAAGACAACAAACAAAACAAAACATTTGTAAGCATTCAGAATATAAACTATACACCAGATTTGCCATTCAAATTTAATTAAGGATGGCTTTGACAAGAGGCTTATCGCGTGTATGTAAGTTGAGTACTCAATTCCTGGTGAACTTATCCAGGTCTCTGCCTTCTGTCTGCAGCGCTGCCGTCGTTCCTCGGCAGAAATCAAAATGGCTGACCCAAGTGAAGGAACAGTACTCCAGAATCTATTTTCAGTTCATATAATACTCCATCAAACACTGGATTTGTACATTTAATTTTTCCATCAATCCGGAAAAGACATCCATTCGCACAATATGCAATATCCACGATGTGCACAGTTGTGACTAAACAACATCAAAACTCCTTCCATATATAAATGGTACAAGGTCACAATGTTTAGATTGGAAATCCATGTTATATCCATGAAGTTGCTATATTCCCATGTGAAGTTGCGAAATTGGATATGGTATTTCCTGGTTAACTATTAAATAGCTGGAATTGCACTAAAATTTACCACAGCAAAGAGAACTATGTTTCAAAACAGGCCTACATATGGTTTAGACATGCGTTGCACAGACTAAAAAAATAGGGTATTGAATTCTTACATCGCAATATAATGGAATGGAGAAATTACATAAATTTGTTGGGAATAAAGGGATGGCACTTCAAACAAGATGAACACGGGCAATTCATTCCAGTTTTAAAGAATCTTAAACAGACTACACAAATTCCACAGTACTATTTCACGGACAAAACGAGTTATACATGCATTAGTGAATAAATTGAATAGGTATGGAAATTCAAAACTTGGAGCCAGGAATTTTCAGCAAACAGTTTCAAGGTTTCCATTTGGTAAATTCAGTGGACCATCCCAAGAGCATCAGTACAATGCGCCAACCACGACGGGAAGGTCTTGGCTACAGAAAGGCTTTGAAAGCATTCTCACAAACTTGTTCTAAATGATGCTTCATATCTTCAGTAAATAGTATTGAAAAATAGGATGAGAAGCCTCCTATGAGGCGAACAATTGTATTTTCAGTGAAACACCAGGATAAATATTCATTTTTTAAAACTATTGAGATTAGAAGAAGGTAAGAAATAGAGGACAACAACAGAACTCATGAAAATACCATTATAAAATTAGGAGATGGTTTCCAAACAAGAAAACTGGCCAATATTCAGGGTAACATATTTGGAATAACATTTTGCTTCATTGACTTTCAATATGATTGAACATTCTTTGTCAATTGATTGTCTCGTAGCAACACATAGGATACATAGGTGTTTCATTAAACTGCAGAGCACAGTTGCTGTTGACTGATGCTAAGGAGGCTCCTCAATCGAGACAGAGACCTGGGCTTCCTGGCCTTCCTTCGTACTCATTTCCGCAACAGTTTTCCAAAATCCATTGCTACTTCCAGAAAACTTTGGAAATCAATCTGTTTTGTTTTTCATTTGGAATATATTTTGTAGTAAACAATGTGGTGGGATCTTTGGGGTGAAAGTCCAAAGACAACTGTTACCTTCTTGAGCCAAATCCATATTGTTACTAACATTACTGTGTGTTATGACACTATCATGTTACCATGTGGTTTTATCCAGACTACTATCACAGGGGACTGCATTTACAAAGCTAAAACTATCTAGATACATATGTATGTACTGAAGGCACAGACATGAGAGAAGATATTAAAGTAACAAGTACTTACCTGGGCTGATGGGTGATGTTGGGGTGGTTATCAGTTGGCTGTCCTGTGATTCTGAGTAGGTCCTTTCACTGGAGGTGTCTTGAGTTGGGGTTTCTGGAACGTGTGCGACACACTGCAGTTGGGGTGAAGACCAATCAAGTGTGTCAAGTAGGTCCTGGAGTGGATCCAGATCAAATTCAACAACAAAGTCCCTCATTTATTTAAGTATCGAGTTCCACATTAAAGATACACAAGCACATAAATGCACAAATGAAGATAACAGTGAAATGGCGGGAAAATCCAATGATATCTCGTGAAAAATCCAGAATTGTTAAGCAAAAGCAAGTTAGTTTTCTCCTTATGGTAAATGTCCATACACGTCCTGATAGTCCGATATACTTAAAGCTCATGCCACATACAAAACATGCAGAGCTTGTGTATATCCAAAAATACAGTAGTCGGGGAGCTCCCATTAACGTCATTCCTTTTTTGGTGCGTCAGAGAAATTCCTTTCCCTATTTGTCGCCGGCTCTTAAAGCCAAATGACGTCACGCGACTGTACTTCCCAAAATAGAAACAGGGCCTCGAAAGGGAAGCCCATTAACAAGAGAGCAAGAATGGAACCGTCCGTCCCTAGGGACGTAACGGTTTGACAAAACCGTCTAGTTCCGTGCGGACTAGATGGTGAAGTACTAGCTCCGCGACGAGGTCGCAGAGCTAGCTTATAGTGGTATATAAGCGCTCGCTCACAGAGCGCTCCTCCTACTATGTCGGCACATGCGCGTAGCTTTAAAACCCCATAGGAACACGTGCGCACTGTCAGATGTCAGTGCGCAGGGTGGGCGAGAGCAGGGAGGGCACTATAAGCTAGCTCTGCGACCTCGTCGCGGAGCTAGTACTTCACCATCTAGTTGCCACAGAACTAGACAGTTTTGTCAAACCGTTACGTCCCTAGGGACGGACAGTTCCAAAGTACTACGCTCCTAGCGACAAGAGGTCGCTCTGCTACGCTTATGGTGGTAATGTGTCAGCGGAGCAAATGCACTAACTTCTTGTGGATTTTGCCAAGCTGTGTCATCTTTGAATGGTGAGTACTAATAAAAAATTTTTTTTTTTTTGAACGGTTCTACGTGAGCGTGTTTTGCTGTCGATACTCCATTCCATCACAATATCTGTAAATTGTCACTCTATTATATGCTGTCGCTTCATTTCTCGTGAATATTAATGTCAGATCTATTTCATTTAAATGTTTAACAACAAATGTTCCCGTTTCATTTCTTGTCAAAAATATTCATTTATTTATGTCAAGTTTTCTGGTGTACAAAATTCTTGTATAAAAATATACCTATATTTTTCTTCAAACAATAAGATTGGTTTCCATCGCCAGTTATAATTTCGTTGTGACTTTCTCTAACTTAGATAGTTAAATTCTTACAAAACTTTCTGTCCATGCATTTATTGGAGCAGTTTGCAAATAACCCCTTATCAGTGTTTTTTGATGCTTGCCGAATCAATTTATTATAAGTGTACTTGTCCATTTCTTAGATTATTTACCATTATATCATCACGGCATCAATTCAAGTTGTGTGATAGTTTTTCAAGTGATAATCTTACATAATCGTTCCACTTTTCCTTATCATATTTTCGGTAACAGTGTTATGCAACCTCGGATAATACCATCCTTTTCTTATACCTAAACATGCAATAATACTTTGATATGTCATACTATTCATATATCTCTCTAGAATAATAACCCATGCCCTTTAATATAGCGGGCAGTTAATTGTTCCCCTTATTGGAGCTAATTAATCTACACTTTGCATGCATAGCGAACTGTATGTAATATTTGGACCTCTTACTGAGTCTAAGTACGCTTCTAACAATCTCGATTAACTACAAAGTATTTGCTAACAATCTCTTTTAGTTCGAATACACTATGTACATTACTTGCACTCTTATTTCTTTCCAACCTTGAACCATTTTTATCGGTCCGCTTAAACAATCTTGATCAATTTGTAATGCATTTGTTTATGTTATTTTTTACTTCTTATTTTAAACTCTTCGGATGTCTTTTTATTTTGAACTCTTCGGATGTATTTTCCGACAGTAGATCTGGTCTGTTTTTCGAAAGTGAAGTGCAACCCCCGAAGATTGGTCGTTGTAATTCATGTTAAGTGGTACATTATCCGTAATCCGAGTCTGGCATGGGCGGTTCATTCTTCTTTAACTCTCACACAGCTGACTTTTATCTTTAATGTGCATGAGGTCGCTGTCTCCAAGCATCATAGTAAGAAGGATAGGCCACCCTGCAAATATATAAAAAAGCAGAGCAATTTTTGAGATTTCTAAATTTGCCATCTGTCAATTTACTTTATAAATTTCTTCTATGGTATTACCACCGACATCATATATGTTTGAGCTTGCAATTTCATTTGCTAATTTTATACTTCTTATACCCCATGTGTATTTCCCTCTGACATATTTTTTCTGATTCACCTCAAGCTTTTCAGATTTCTTGTTTTCCATTATATTTTCAATTTGTTGTTTGCCTCTAGTAATTATTATTCTATATGATTTGTCATCTTCTATTGTCTCGGCTGGCAGTATATCTTTTAATTTCTCCCAAATGTTCATCTGCACCACATTCTCATGTGGCTGCAACTGATTTGGCATTTTCTCTTGTTTGCTGTTATTGTTAACTTCCTCTTTTTCGTTTAAAAGTTCATCAAAATCTTGCCAGAATTTTTCTAAATCTTCTTCTGTACTGCCAGCCAGACAATTTCTCACTACTTGTCAATACTATCTTGATCAATCAGACTGAGTGAGCTTGTCTGAGGATTCTTGTCTAAATCTCTTTCTGTTATGATACTCTTTATTTTTCTTTGTGTTTTCTCTATGTTGTCTCTTTCTTCTTCCACACTTGCAGTTGATATCTCTTTGTTCTGAATTTGTTGATCTACGCAGTATGTCTGCCCATGGGATATTTGGGGAGGAAGCATTGGATGTATGTGGTTGGGGGGATGTATTTGGTGGAGTGATTCTGACTTGCACTGGAGATCTGCCTTTGGGGGCGGATTTATTTGTTGTGGAAGTTGCTTGAAAGGAAGCATTTCTTGCATTTTCTCCCCTTTTATTTCCACAGAAAAAGAACTGGTTTTGTGTGTAGTCCCTTTCTCTGTAGTTGTGGGCTGTCCCGTTACTTTGGACGATCCACAAGTTTTGGACAAATCCGATGTTGAGGACAGGTCTGCTGTGTTGAATGACCTGGAAAAATCATTCTCTTCTTTAATAATTTGGCTATCGCAATCCTCACTTTCTGACATATCTATTTCAATATCGGACCCCTTCCCCATCTGGTCATCTTCGTTCTCACTCGAATCTTCAGTCATAATCTTTTTGAACCTACTTATTCTTTTTCTTGATCTTATTTCAGCTGAGTTAAAGCGAGATCTACAAGTGTTTTTTCCCCATGCATTAGTGAGCCCGTATCTGTCTCTTCCATTTTTCATTACTTTCCTCACTTCCTTTCTATGTTTTTTCCATTCTTTTTCTCGTTCTATTTTCCCCTTTTTCTTGCATGTATTATCTAATTTCTTTCCTTTCCCTTTCTGGATTTCTAATTTACTGTTTCTTTTCTCCCCATCTATCGCAATTCATTTTTTCTTTTCTTTCTCTTCTTTCCTATGTATTATAAATTTATGTAGTTTCTTTTTGGTTTCTGCATTGCTACTCATCCTTTGTCCCGCAGCTGTTTCTTTTCCCACAGTTCTTGACCTTTCACTTTTTGCATTCTCATGCCCCTTTACATTCTTAACCTTTACTTGACTCCAACTAATCTGTTTGTAATTAGTGTTGGCTATCAGTTTACATTCTTTAAGCTGCTGGACTTTATCGAATTTCACTGCTTGATTACTCTCTGTCACACATGTGTCAGTTAATGACTTATTTTTATCGCTTCTGGTCAAGGGTCTGTCATTTGCTAATCTATTTGCCCTGGGTGATTTTCTGCAGCTGCTATCCACCATGGGAACTTGACCTTTCTGACTCTGTTTCTTCCGCTGCATTTTTCTCTTGCCTAGCCTGTCTATTATTGCTGTGCTTTTCAGCTTTTCCGGTTTCAGGTAGTATTTTACAAACGTAGTCATTCTGCTCCATCCTGCAACCGAAACCAAAAATTCAAGACTAACACCTCTAAGCAATGCCCCGGATGAAGCTGCGGACCTGGAACTATGTGGATTAAATTCCCCCAGTCCAGCTTCTCTCATGATACCCTTGCACCACCTAGCAATTGTTTGAGGTGCTGCTCGTCTGGATCCATCTCTCACTAAGATGAATACAAAATCTAAATCTTGTCTCAGGCTATCAGTGCGTTCCAAGTAACATTCCAATGCTAAGACTGGACAAATTTTGTTCTGCTTGTGCATTCGGGGAATTGTCAAAAACTGAAGGTTACTTTGATGTATGTAACTCTCCATTTTGAATGTTTTGGTTGGGGTTGGCAAATGGAAGCGTAAACTTCCATCTCTCAGCCTTACCATTTGACTAAGTCTCATATCTCTTATTTCTGCTCTAGGGCACATTGATGTTAACATTGTCACTAAAATAATCTTCCCTGCTAGTTTATTAATTCTCAACCTGTCATTGTCTTCCCATTTGTGCTGAAAAACATCTAGTAATTCGTTCATGTCCCAAACGAACGTTTTCTGTTTCTTTACTGGAGGTCTTAAATTGAAGCAAGACCTCATAAACTTTTGCACATAATTGCTCTCATTCCCTGTCATTTCCATTCCCATGAGCTTCCTAAATTCCACCATTATTATTTTATGTGAACAAAGGACTCCAAATGTGAGTTGTTTATCAAAAAGATCCTTCAGAAAAGTTAGTATATTTCTCACCTACAGTTGGAAATTGGAAATATTTCTATCTTGGCAGAGCTGCTTCCACCTTTTCAACACTGTTGTCATGCGTTTATTAGTAGTTTCTCTCCACCTGAAAAAAGCTACCTGTTTAGCGTAATCTTGAGGGAATCCTTTCTTTCTGAGTAATTGGCAGATAAAATTGCAAGCAGCATTCTCATTTTGTTTGCTAGGGGATGTCTTTTGTGTGGGTCCCAGGGAAGAAACATTTTTCTTGCTGTGTTTTTTGGCAGTAATTTTGGTTTTGTTTTGCACATTCTGATCATCTGTGGATACCAGATCGCGGATGTGAAATAAGGAATTATGCATATTGCTTTGTTTACCCTGTCGTCGATAATTTTCTTCAGTACTTTCTGAATCTGGGAAAATGGGCTGAAAATAAATGGTGTAAACTGGCTCCAGTTAAGTGTGTATGCATTTGTATATGTGCTTTCTGGATCATTTTTCCATGCCGCATAGACTTTATGTTTCCGGTTTAAATAACTTGCAAAAAGGTCAATATCAAAAGAATGTTCGTTCTTTATAATATTCATAGTTTCCTCAGATAAACTCCATTCCCCTAATTCGCTATATTTTCTTGAACTTCTATCCGCTGGGTTCATAATTCCCGGGACAAATGAGGGTATTATTTCTATACTGTTTTGCTGTGCTATCCGGTAAATTTCTCTTGTCATGTTATCTCTGAAATTATCTTATGAACCTTTTTTCAAGAGACAGCTTAATGCTGTGGCATTGTCTGTCAGAATTTGAATAACCTTTCTTCTTAATGTCTTGCGAAAAGCTTTCAATGCAAAACATATTGCCATCAGTTCTTTATTATTTATTGAATTGTGCATTTCGTGAGGTAGAAACATACCATTCGCCTCCTTCTTTTTCTTCATATCTAAGTAACTTCCCCAACAATTTTTACTACTATCTGTAAATAATTTTATCTCTGGTAATCTTTCATGCAACGATCTCTTAAACTCATCTGTGAAAATATTTCTTGTCCACCATTTTATCTCTTGTCTACATTCCGAATTGAGCCTAATTTTTGTATCCCAATTATTATTATTGACTCTAAGTTGCCAAGTCTTAAAACGTTCAAGTCTTCTATAATGAAGCGGGGCATTTTTACTAGCTGGGAATGTTGACATGAACAGTCCTATTAATTTTGCCAGTCATCTGATTTTAACTACTTTTGAGTGGAGAATTGCTTTGCAAAGGTCATAAATTTTTTGTCTCTTTTTAACTAGAAGTTTTACCGAGAAATCTACCGTATCAATTAGAAAGCCTAAAATTTCAAGTTGTTGTGTTGGTTGGAGCACTGATTTCTCTGAATTTATTGTAAATCCGCAACTACGGAAAACTTCTAAAGTTATTTCTATGTTTTCTAGCAATTCTTCCTGTGTTTGTGCGCATAAGTAAGTATCATCAAGATATATTGAAATTAAAATGAGTTTTTTCCTTAAGAAATTCATTATTGCTTTAGAAATCCTTGTAAAATTCTAGGGTCAGAACTCAAACCATTCGGTAAGCTTTGAAATTCCATCAATTTGTCTTTATATCTAAATTTGAGGTAAGGTTTGTGCTTGTCAAAAATTGGTAAGTGAAAGTAGGCCTCTTGGATATCTATTGAAGAAAGATACATATGTGGCCTAGTCATTTTAAGAATGTCAAAAATTGAGTTCATTTTGAACTTTTTATACAAAATTTTCTTGTTCAGAATAGACAAATCCAAAATCATTCTCATAGAATTATCTTTTTTCTTGTGCAGAAACACATTACTGATCCATTTAGTGCTTTTTTCATCGTCACTGACGTCTTTTAATGTGCCATTCATCATAAGCTGTTTTATTTTCATTCGCATGAATCTGTCTTCTTCGCGATTGAAACGTATCTTTCTTGGTTCGTATTTCTGATTTATTTTCTCTGTGAATTCTAACTTCAAACCTTGAATTGTTGAGAGGACAAACTTATCATGTGTGATGTGTTTCCAAAATTTCCAAAAGTATTTTATCCTGCCTCCCATGTTGTATTCCCCATACTTTTCTTTTAACAACAGACTCATTTTCTATTAAATTTTCCTCTGTTGTTAAAGCCCCTAGAAGCTATGTTATTGTAATTATTCTGAAAATTACGTCTGAATGTGGGGCTGCCCCTATTCATTCTATTATCCTGATAGCGGTTTTCCCTGTATCTGTGTTGGAAATATTTTTCTCTCCCTACATTTTGATTATTCTGGTATCTCTTCATGCTCATTGTCCTGTACTGTCTGCCTGTTCTATTGTCTCGGTATGTGAATTGTGCACCCCTATTTGACGTGTTATCTGTTCTACTGTCAAAATTTTGTCTTCTTGCTCTGAAACCGAACCTATTCTTCAAGCAAATTTTCTGACCAGCTTCCCTTGTCTTGTTTAATTCTTGTACTTTCTGTTCTAGATCCGGACCTAACAACTCGTTTGTTACTGGGTTAGATGGCTGAACCAAATACTGATATCTCCTATCAAGGTAATTACACAACAAACCTTTTCTCTTTTGCAAACAAAGTGCATGAGAAATGCTCAAAATTTTTACTGCCTGATTAAGAAGCGATCTGACTTCTACGATATCCAATCTGGAGCCTTTAGCTGTCAACACTCCATTATCAAACTGTAGCTCATCATCATCTTTTAATAAATGTGTGGAAGCCTCGAAATCTATCAAATTGTCTAAGATGGAAATTAGTGGTCCTATCCTCTTACTCAAATACTGATTTATCCCTCTCAATCTTTGGTCATTAACTTTTGCCTTCAAAGGTAGTCTTTGATACAGGACCTCATTAATTCTCACTTGTTCTAAGCCCGTAACATTGGGAGGCCGCATACCTATCATACTGTCAAACATTTCCTTCACCTTATCTCTTTTCGGTATTTCTCTCAACCATTTCGAAATTATACTTGCCAACCTATCTGAGACTGGTGGTAAGAAACTTTGTTCTATTTCAATCCCATATTCTTTATCCAATATTTCATCCACGAATTTCATATTGTCTCTTTTTGGTGGCCTATCATTCTTTCCATCTTTCGGATTATTTCCCTTTTTCGGCCTTCCTCTGCTATCATTTGTGTGACTGTTATTAAAAATGTCATTGCTCACCTCTTCTTCGCTCTCATTTGCAGATTTGGATTGGATCCCTTCCGACTCAGCTGGTGATAATGGCGCTGATAATTCAGACGAATTATCTTGATCCTGATCTTTTTGGAAACTTTTATCTTCGTCTGAATTGTTGCCATCACTATCTGAATCCCCGATGTAAGAGACTTCTTTCACCGGGCGTCTATACCCATCATCCACAGGAGGTCCAGCAGAACCACTCAGGCGGGCATTTGCTGCTTGGCTCTCATTTCCCATGGAAACCAATACCGGTCTTTTATCCTGTGAAATAAATTTTGATATCAACTTATTCCCTCTGTTAAGGGTTTCATTTATGCGACTGCTATCGACTTCAAATATCAATAATCTTATTTGTCTTCAATCTCGTGAAATTATCGTGTGAGCCTTTTTTCAAGAGGCAACTTAATGCTGTATCATTTTCTGTCAGAGTTTGAATAACCTTGCTTCTTAATTTCTTGCGAAAAGCTTTGTAATGAGGACATGTTGCCCTCCATTTGTTATTATTTATTGAATTGTACATTACGTGAGCTAGACACATGTCATTCACCTCTTTCTTTTTGTTCATATCTATCTAAGTTGTGGATTATTCATTCCACAACGTTCCATTCACGTGGATTATTTTTAAAAATCGCTGATGCATTCACACCTCTTTGACAATTTTGTTAAGGGATTACGTGTCAATTGCTATTATTGTACTTTAAGTGGTATCAACTTCATAATTGTCAGCATTTTGAATTCTTTTTTCCTCAAACTTCTAAGCGAAGATTGTTTAACAATCATGCCATATTAATACTTTGTTGCCCATCTCTAAAAACTTGTTTATCAAAGATAATTACAATAGAAGTGTACTTACATTTGCACAAATGCATAAACAATTTCCCATAGTTGACAAGAAATTAAATCCGAATTTATTTCGTGTGTAATCTTTTCAACTGTTATCTGTACAATGACGCTGAAGACTAACTTCAATTGGTTGAAAACCTTACTTCGCTCTAGTGTTTGTGGTTTTAAAATTGTCATTAACTCCACGCTGGATGTTCCATGTGGAACTATGCGATGTTTAATTTTAGAAATGATGACATTTAACAGCTTAGTAAAATCAAATTTACTCACCGCGGTCAGTTGATCTGAACAAGAAGGGTTTGTTCCCTGCTGATTGTGGTCATTCATTCCAGTTGCTGCTCTCTTATTATTTTCTTTCTCCTGCTCATCTTCCAAAGCTCTCTTTTTTGATATGGATGGCATTTTTTCTTTCCTTCGCTCTTTCAATTCTTGCAACCTCTGTTCTCTATAATAAATTTCTAATTCCAAATCTTGCACATCCCTATCGTGCTCTGTTATCGAGTTCAAGAAATTGTCTATTTCTTCATTAATGTACTTGTTTTGCCCTGTGCCTTGCGGTCTCATTTATTTTTGAAATGAATTTCGGTAGTAGGAGAAGCTTGCTCGCTCAGTGTATGTGATCTATCTGCTACTGTGCAGTGTAGCAGTGGTCTTATTGACCTGCAATCAAACTGAGTCGAGCTTACAGTGTATTCTCTGTGCTGAGTACTTTTGAATAGGAGGAGCACTCTGTGCGCGAGCGCTTATATACCACCATAAGCGTAGCGGAGCGACCTGTTGTCGCTAGGAGCATAGTACTTCAAGTACGTTACTACAGACAGACGATCTGTACTTTCCAAGTACGTCACTCCAGACGGGGAATGTGTACTTACCAAGTACATTACTACAGACAGAGGATGTGTACTTACCAAGTACGTCGCTCCAGACAGGGAATGTGTACTTACCAAGTACATTACTACAGACAGAGGATGTGTACTTACCAAGTACGTTGCTCCAGACAGGGAATGTGTACTTACCAAGTACATTACTACAGACAGAGGATGTGTACTTACCAAGTACATCACTCCAGATGGGGAATGTGTACTTACCAAGTACGTTACTACAGACAGACGATCTGTACTAACCAAGTATGTCACTCCAGACAGGGAATGTGTACTTACCAAGTATGTTACTACAGACAGAGGATCTGTACTTACCAAGTATGACACTCCAGACAGGGAATGTGTACTTACCAAGTATGTTACTACAGACAGAGGATGTGTACTTACTGAGTATGTCGCTCCAGACGGGGAATGTGTACTTACCAAGTACGTTACTACAGACAGAGGATCTGTACTTACCAAGTACATTGCTCCAGATGGGGAATGTGTACTTACCAAGTACATCACTCCAGACGGGGAATGTGTACTTACCAAATA
>JBCAUG010256231.1:0-18336 GCA_038406175.1 Haplosyllis leylae
AAACCCAGGGTAGATGTCACCAGAAGTCCAAAACAGGGGTATCAGTGGCCCCACGAAAGGGACTTATGTCCCCCAAATTTAAAAAAAAAAATTGTTAACTTTAGAAAAGTCAAGTTAATTAGAAAAAATCTGATTAAATAAGTTAATACTGAACTCCATCCTCATTCACTAAAACCACACAAGGTGTGAATCAAAGGATCAAATTGGTTCATTAGAATTTTTTGCGAACAAGACCAAAAATTGGCAGCATTAGCGTTGAAGGTTTTTCTAATTTGTGATAATAAAAAATGCTGTAAAAATAAAGAGTTCTACCTATTGACCTAATTAGATATTAACTGTAAGTCTGAGATTTCAAATGTTCTCATGTGGTCATGCTTTATTCAATCTGGCTCAAACATCTAAGACTAAGAAGTCAATTAGTACATCAACTGGTCGGTTTAAAGATCCTCTTAATAACGTGATTTTGAATCTCCGAAGTCAATTGAATATTTAGTAATGTAGCGTGAAAGGAATTTCCCCGAGAGTTAGAAAAGTCACAACTTAACGATGATTTCTGTTTTCGGTTATTTTATACAGTAATCTCCATTGAGTGATCTTTAGCACTGGGATTTTACAATCACTGGTCTATCGCAGACGGAAACCTTGACAAATGTCAATGATTACTCGTATGTACATACGGAATGAATCTTCCTGATTTCAATTCATTCAGAACGGACAGAAAAGCTTAGGGCCTAGGAATGTTGTCCAGTTTTGTTTCTAAAGTAAGATAAATTAAACATTATATTCAATTTTAAGAGAAATAATTCTTTACTTCATTGAACTCAGATTCAGTGTTGAACATTATATCTCTAAAATTATTGCTTCTTTTTGGTGAGAGCTTTATAATTACGTAAACCAAAACACTACTCATGAGGACACTACAGATGTTTGCAGCAACCAACAGAGGAAAGCCGAAAGATTTGTTGAAGCAGATTAAAATTAAAAAGAGAGGATTACTGTTCTGTTTCTTTGTTTTGTATAACTCATTAAATATAAGTTGTTGTTTTTCGATTATTACTACAATGAATGCTCTTGTGGCCAGTAATTCAGCAAATAATTTTAGATTTTGAAATGAATAGCACAAAGAAATCATTGAAACTTATTGACAATTTTAATAACAAAATTTTTGCCAGATTCTTCCCAGTTTAATTTGCCAAAACTTGATTTTTAAGGAAATCTCAAAAAGAGTATCAGCAATGGGACTGTTCCATCACGGGCTTCCTATCAGGAGCATTCCAACGCTTTCCGTTTTAATATACAATGTATAAGTAAAATATAAACAACAGTCCAAACAATAAAGCTTTCATTTTATTTCCATTTCAAAGACTTTAACGCAAGTTATAATCTATTAATATTATTTACAAGACTTCAAACAAACTGATTCCCCTTAACAGTACTTAGATTATAGACTAATTTCATGTACAGATTACTGAGAATCACGCAAATTCATCTGCATCACAACCTGTACTGTTAAAGCTGTGGTGAAGATGAACCTCAGATATGACTAGATTTTGATTTTGTATCACAATAGGTTTCATTTTGATCCTAATAATACTGTCTGTGTCAATGTTAATTTTTCCTTTGTATGAATCTTCATCTGGATCATCATACGTAGACGGCATCGGGAACGTTACATCCTTCTCCTCCGTGAGTATAACATGGGACAGTTCCGTTTAAAAGTAATCCAATAGTGTCCACATCATCGTGCTCCACTGAGGCATCGCTCAGATCACCACTACTCACCGTCACAGTACTACATTGTTTGGCCAAGTAAAGTATCTTTTTGTTATCTTGAACGGGAGGCACCAATGGTGAAGTTTCAAGCTGTCCATTAGAGGCGGGGTTAGGAGTTGAGGGTTGAGACTGGGGTTTCTCTTGTTGGCCGACTGATATGCGTCTGAGTCTGTAGTCTTTATCCTCTCCCACCAACCACCATGTGTTTATATCTCCTTTGCCCTAAAACACGAAAAATATATTAAGATTTACGATTCAATGTCATATTCCTATTTTTCCCTATATTTGTAACATAAACTCAAATGTTGATGTAACAATCAAAAATGTATTTTTTTTTGGTCACTAGATCTAATTGATGAAAATCCTTCAGCAAGGATGGTGTGCATAGGATTGCATTGTAGTGCACAGCTATACTACCTTCATATTCACCAATCCTCGTTCCTCGAGTACATAACCGCCCAACTTGTCAAGCATCAGTTTCACATCCCTACTGCAGTGAATCCTTAAAGCTGTAAAAAAATTATCAACCTCTACCTCGACCTCAATTATAATTGTAAAAATTGTGCCTGAAAATAATTAAGAGTAAAACTTACGAAGCCCGTAAGATTCAAGTCTGGAAGCCGTGTTCACTGTATCACCGAATAAACAGTACCTTGGCATCTTCAATCCAACAACACCTGCCACGCACGGACCTATCAACATAGAAACGATTATTTCTCCTGGAAAGATTAGCAACTTTACAGAAAAGTTACAGTTCATAAAATTCACAAATCTAGAGCATACCAACATGAACGCCGATTCTGAGGTTGATTTTCTCTTCGGGTCTGTGTCTAATTTTGAAACTTTTGATCGCTCTCAGTAAATGCAGAGACATTGATGCGATTTCTCCAGCGTGGTTGTCTCCATTTCTGATCGGTAAACCTAGACAATAATAATCACATACTGTGACATTTATCCAGTATGAATATTTATTGACACACAGTGTGACCTGAGACGGAGCTGACCACATATTATTTACAATAACCATATCATAACGCGGGTAATGTTAGTTAAAAGGATAATTGAAAGAACCATTCCAGTTGATTCATGATATCAATGACACACCTGAAACAACCATGTAAGCGTCGCCGATCGTTTCAACTTTGTAAACGTCGTATTCTCCAATGATTGAGTCAAAACATGTGTACAAGTCGTTCAGCATGTCTACAACCTAAAAGGCAAAATCTATTCTCGTCAAATAATTACATGTTTTTGAACTTACGAATAACAAAAATAGACCTACTTTTGGGCGTAATCTTTATTGTACCTGCATTGGCGTACTCTCAGCGGAAATGGATGTGAATCCAACAATGTCGCTAAAATAAATAGTAACCCAATCATACTGCTCTGGTATCACAGGTTTACCTCGTTTGAGTTGTTCTGCTACGGATCTACAAACAAGACGTGATGTTAGGTCACTGACAGATGTGCTGGTAAAGTTTCAGTTTCGATTCTAGTTTTAGAGTGAAAGTTGTTCGAATTGATGTCTAGTATTTACGGAGGAAGCATCCGAAGCAATAGCGCTTCCGTTTTCTTTTTCTCCTCCACCAACTGGTCCGTTCTCTCAGCCACAATACTCTCCAAGTTATTAGCATACTTTTCCATTATAGCCAGCATATTGTCAAATATATTGGACCTCCTACACAAAGGAAAAAACACCACATTGATAGTAACAGCAGATGTTCTATTTTTAGCTTGAAATTGAATGTTGACTGAGCGCAAATGAGTAGATGCCCTTACAGTCCTCTTTGGATTGGTTTCAGTTTCATTCTTATAAACTTAAAATCTGGTCTGTTCTCATAATCCTCTTGCCAACATTCCTGTATACTCTTGATAATAAAACTCTCACACTTCAAAACCGATGTGTCAGGTCTCAATATGAAATTTTCCGGGGGGTTCTTTAGTTTCTCAATTATTTCTGAAACAAACGAGAGATAATACAGTATCTTTGAGTGTGCATTGTAGACATTTAAACGGTAATTAGCTGTATATAAGAAATTGAGGACATTCTGAAAAAAAACGATTCGACCAAAATATGTTTCTAACGTACTTAACAGTCTACATTCTTTAAGATGCTGTCCAAAGTTCACTTAACCAAGGAAAGCTTTATGTGAAATCAAGCTGACACATTACCTTTGGCCGTGTAAGGTGTGTTTCCCCATGGACCGGCCCGACCATGTATCTCATACAGAATGATCGCAAACGAGTAGACGTCTCCCTTAGGCGTGCCTTGAGGAGGACAATATGGATCTCGCAACAATTCAGGAGCTTTCCACAGCAGTCCTGGTGAACACATAAAATAACAATTTTGTTTTTGTTTTTGAGCGCATTCAATGCACGGTTAACTTTTATTTTCTTCTCTATTCGTATATTATTGAATCGTAAATAATTTATGTTATAACTATTTCTGATACTGAAATATCTGCATTTGCATCAACTGAGAAACTAACTAAATTATTCATCTACCCAGACTGACCAAGTCGTCAGTCGCATATCAGTGTCAGGCTAGTTTCGCTGTGAAAATTATATGTGCAAAAACTTTTCCCCCCAAACTATATATTCAAATACTTGACTTATATGTTTTACTTTTGTAATATTTTTCTTCCTCCATTAAAGTTGGTACTTCGGCCATTTTAAAATTATGAAGCCCGAAGTCGGATATCGTCAACACCCATCTACTATCAACTAGGCAATTGGACGACTTGAGGTTGCCATGGGATCCCAATTCACTGTCATGTAAATAAATCATACCCTACAATACAGACAAATATACTTCCTTGCGGCTGTCTCCGATTGGTTAGAAATAACTTTTATAAGCACTTTTTGTGAAGGTATGAATCATTTAGGTGAACATAAAAAATTGTCATTTATTTTACCTTTATCAGATCAAAAACGAGAGACGCGATGAACATGTCGTCCAAGTGTAAATCCTCATTTTCCAGGATGTCCTGAAATAGAAACCACACAGCCTGTGTAATGTGTGGAAAGTTATGTCACTTGGGCAAACTTTTCCTCTTTGTTTTCGAAAATACATAGCCGGTTTCAGATGATTCACACATTCAGTCCAAGAAATAGTCCACCTGATCGCTCACATTTCTGTGCGTCCAGTTTCTGGTGAGAGAGACGCTCTGGTATTGACTTTCAGCAAACAATAAGGTTTACATCTTGAGATGAACTTCAATGGTTCATTTATTGATTGTGCATTATCCTTTAAAGGTTATTTTCTTTACCAGCATTAGTAGAAATAAATTCATTTGTAATTGAAAGGTAAATTCCAATTAAAATAAAAGAATCACGGCAATTGAGAATATAGAGCCAAGAAGTAAATAATTAAGAAAAAATCTATTTGGCGTTCTAGAATGTGATTATTCAATAGGGGTTCTGTCAAATAACAAATCTGGAAGAAGGGACCTTGTTTTCTATACACTGGAAATGAATACGACAACCACAGATACTGTTATGCAATAAATGTCCGCTAAAATTACTGCAAATGGCATCTTAACTCTGAGTTATACAACAGAACAAATTAGGATTATACGACCCATGGAGCTGCCTGTTTGCAATGGAGACATTCAATATTAAACAGTTTACCTGGATGTCTATCTAACCCCACATAGATAAAAGTCAGTAAACGTAATATTGAATTACTCGTCAGATCTGTAGATTAGAGATTAGTCCTACTAAGAATCTATGTAAAAGGGACTTTAGCATATCTTTATTTAGCCAAAGACGATTTTACAATTTCCATCTCAGTGAAATCGGTTTAACCTTACGTTTCATAATAAATCATTAGTCCGCACTTTGTACTTTACACCTTGGGCTTAAGCGGATATATTTATCAACAGAAAAATATACTTTTCTAACAGATGTAAGGAGCTATGTTTGTATCCAAGCGCATGGACTCAGACAATGACAACTACTAACAGAAATGAAAGCCTTACCTTTAAACTACCTCTAGCACAGAATTGGGTAACAATACAGATGTTGCCAGGATCTACACAGGCTCCCATAAACCTGGTAATGTTGTCATGAGACATTTCCTTCAGCAGATGCAGTTCTTTTCTAACACTTCTCGTTATCTCTACGTGTTTCTTTTTCAGGAAATGCACCGCAACTACTTGTCCCTGTAATAACAACAAAGATGCGTAGAAGGACTTCAAGCAGCCCATTCAGGTATATTACAAATCAAAATACACCGACGACTGGTTGTTTTATCAGAATTACTTTTGTCAATTATTGGTGGCTCTTATAGTCACCATATTCATTAATTGACGAACTGCAAGTAATTTTGGGGCAGAAAAATTTGGGTTTTATATCAATGATTTGGTGTGGGGCCAGCCTATCAGATCAAATTTTTGGCGAATTGTTTATCACAGACATCATAACTACAAAAGTAATGTTGTGGTGTGGTAAGGTCCTCCACTACGATTTTCACTTAGCCTATCACAGATTTAAATTACATCAAATGATGACATATCATTTTCATATCTTTAAACTGAATACAGTTGATTAATTTCAGAAATTTTCCACAGTTTTAAAGTGAATACAAGTATAAATCACTTGAGAAATTGAGTTACCTTAAAAGATGCAATTTTAAATAGTCCATTATACTGAGTTGGACCGAGTCTTGGTTCATCTCGACTTCCATCTTCACTGGATATAAAGCTGAACCTTCCTATGTAATTCTTCTTCTGCGGGTAAAGATACAGTCATGACTATTAAGTAGCGAATCCAGCGACACTGTAGAAGGAGGGGGTGGGCCCAATAAAAAGGAAATTTGCAAAGCCACGTTCGATGGCAATTTCTTGTGAATCTATTTTCACAGGGGCATCGGGACATGCCCCTCTGAGCCAACCGTCTGGATTTACTACTACTGTTTGTTCATGTATGTTGACAAAACATTAACAATTGTGTTGTTTTTTCCAAATGAGGTGCACTTTCTTTGTGTCCTTTTGACTGTTCCACATACCAGTTAAAAAGGTGCAGTTGCAAAAATGTCCAATTATGGAAACAGATAAACTTATATTTCGGGGAGAAATTACGAAATAGTTCGAAGCAGATTGGAATACTATATTGCTTGGTATCATACCTTTGGTCTAGATTCTGAGGTTGAAGAGTGTGACATTCCCGCGTTGTCGTGGACCGTTCCGCTCGTTATAGTCAAGTCTTTGTATTCTATTTTCCACAGTAGTGATGATAGCTTTTGTTCATACAAGTAATGCCTACAATTTACAAACACAATTTAAAGAAGAGCTCAACAGTTGGTAGTTGATACTTTTGGTGTCCCTGTTTCAATTGGGAGTTTTGAACAATTCATGCTCGGAGAAATTCCAAAGAAAGTGATAATTTTTAAGTCACAAAGAAAAGAGTTTTATGGCATAATTCGTTACCTCATGGCAAATGTAGTCAATATTAAAATCACTAAGCCAGCACATACACAAACAGCACCAATAGCCCAATCTACAAGAAAGCAACGTTTTACTAAATGGAGCAGCAGAAGGTGTCCACTGGAGAATACGATGATTTATTAGTTCCAAAACACTGACCATGTACATCAGATTACAATAAATGCAATGTGGATGAAACTGAATAAAGACTGACTAACCAGGTTTAAACTGGCAAAGTTCCTCATTGAAGCCACACTTTGGTTTGCTGGGAGGTGGACGCCCAAGTATCCAGTCAATTTCTTTGGCGAATTGAACAGTCTGAAAACGAAACAGTATTGCAACCGAGGGACCTGCAGGAATATTCGCGGATCCAAAGAGATCGTCCAGGACACGCCCCTTTTGGTTTTAGATCCACTTACAAAAAGATCTATTTCTTGATGCAACGGATAAAAAACCTGTTCCGCCATTGGGTCAGGTCTCCCCTTTTTTTAGTAATCCCGGTCGGTCATCGAAGAAGACAAAGATTGCGTGAACCCCACATCCCTATGGCAACTAAAACTGTTAGGGATGCAGTAGGAAACTGTGCTTGAGGAAAGGTGTAACTCTTCTGGACAAGACTTATTCCAGTGCGCAACATGAGCGTGTAAATATTACAATTGATGCTAACAATAGTGATTGAAAGGGTCGCGAGAACATCAGACGTCACAAGGATAATTCAATGGATTCATATCTTTTTCTACATTTACAACAAAAAGGGTCACATACGGGCATCGCGTCCTTCCTGGCAGTGAAATGGCCTACGGGTACCAGATCGCGTTTCGCGTCGGGTGAGCCCTTACTGAACGCGAGCAGAGTGTAGTTTGTCTCTGAGTCTCCATTTTCATCTATGTTCATGGTGAATCCCTGGATGCCTATAAAATCAAACAGTTCATTGGAATCAATTGTGTTTGTTTCTGTGGATCATCCATCAGTTTGAAGAAAGTTATGGCTGTACAAATTGTACATGCGAAGTTAGAGCCACTTTTGATCAGATACTTTTTCCACAAAAAGGTTACTTCCTCTTCCAAAGAAATTGATCTTTAGTTTGGCAGTGACTGCAACAATACCCTCATAGAAACATTTGAGAGTAATGCATAACTATTTTAATGTGTGCCTGGAAGTCATGTTGTACAGTGAAGCAGAAATAGCCAGTTGCAAAATAAAATTCTGCTGTTTGATGTCCCTGTTTTCGGAATTCTATTATCAAATATGAAGGCCATAGTGTTATTCTATGAGTCTGATGTTCAAGGAAATATTTTTCACTCAGAAATCATTTCAAATATGACATGGAGAAATGACTCACTCTCATAAGATCTAGACTTGATCTTTTTAAAGATAGCAGTGCCGTTTGTTGCGTTGCCGTTTTCCTCGAGTACGTCTCGTAATGCTTCAGCGTACAGCACCACTGCATCGTACAGATACGCTGCCGGTACCGGGATCCTTAATAAATCCTGTGGAAAAGCAAACGGTGAAATCAAAATTAAGTATCAAGTGGAATTGAAAAATATTATTTTGGTCTGTGACAAACTTTTTTTGCTTTGTGATTAGTAAAGAAAGGTCATTGGTCAATTAATGTGAATTTGAATTCGTTCATCACGTCGCTTTCACTTATAGCGCCAACAAATGCAGAACGCTCCGGAAAAGTTTATTTTATGAGGACGAAGCACTAAGTCTGACCCAAATAATACAACGTTTGCAACGTTGTCAACAAAAGTTTACAATGGGAAGAGCTAAATAAATTCGTGACAGTTAAATTACGAGTTCTGGTATTTTATCTTTTAGTACAATTCGAGTGCTTGCTTGAGCATTTAATAGACGATAAAACAGTGGGAACAAGTTTATTTAACTGATTTAAAACACACCCCAATTGATCCTTTGTTTGGTGAATACTTTTTAACAGTGTTCCTGTTTCTATTGTGTGGAAAACTGAATAGATTGCCACCAAAGCACCCTGCAGAAACTTCAAAAGATTCTGACATTTGTGATAGTTTTCAAAAGTTTCTGACAGTAGTTCATAATCGAGTCTATGGGAGATATCTTGGAGGAGGTCGAGACAAGAAAATTGGAATAAGTTATGGCAAGACTCTTGACAAAAATAATGTTCAACAATTATGGATGACATAATAAAGATCCAACCTACAAAGCAATATCTGAAATTTATGTAGGGATGGCAAAGATGTAGACAGATATAGGTGCCTGAAACCCACTTCCTGTTTCACCTTCTTCTATTTTTGCCAATATAAGTCTGTTAACATCTGTTTGAAGTTCCTGCAGGGCAAAAAAAAAAAAATTCCCAATAGACTTCTATTAAAAATATCAATCAGAATCTTTTGAAAAACATCACAAATGTCAGTTTGGTTTGATGTTCCTTCAGGGTACAATGACATTTCAAGTTTGGAAACTAAACAGTCAACATCTTATGATGGGCTAAATTTAGAATACAAAAACAGAATTGTGATAGGCTGAGGAGATTTAAGTAATAAGTCATGTGTAAAAAAGATGCCAAATTGCCAAAAAGATGTCAAATGTCAAAAGTCGAACAGCTGGACTATAGAGGAGGTTCACAAAAAATAAGTTGACACAATGAGGTTAACACATGATGATGTTGATTTTAATGTCACATATGAAAGTCATCAAAATTGGTTGAAAACATATTTTATGAATATTTTGAGGATTTTTGATGACTATCATATGTTACATAAGTTGACCTAATTATGTGTGAATCTTATTGTGTCAAGTTTTTTTGTGAACCTCCTTCATAGTAAAGCTGTTTAACTTTTTGATACATGAATTATTCATGGTAATAAATCTAGATTAGAGTCCAAAAAGTGTAGTGGTGCATGAAAAGAATTCAATTCAGAGATCTTCGGTTCAACACACGTCTGTTTAGCTCAGTCAGCAAGACATTAGAGTAAACATCAAGTAGTTTTGGGTTCAATTCCTATCGGAGTCAATTTTTTTGCTGAATTTTTTGTTCTTTCCCGTGTAACCCGTTGTCGGCCACGTTAAAAACTGCATGAATTTAGGGAAAACTCGACTGTAAGTCAACCTGTCGCACACGATTATTTAAAACAAATTATATAAACTTTCCTGTCCCGTGTAGGTTCGAAATTTACAAAAGTGACAAATTAGAAACTGGAAGAGTAAATGAGTTTTCTTAAAAGAATGTAATTCACCTTTAATTGATCTGGAACACGGGGAACGCCGAACACTTCCGCCGAATAATTGAGGACTTCGTTTTTAAATTCCTCAGTAAAGTTTGGTTTCCGAGGTCTTAAAACAAGAACTTGTCTAATTGCATCTATGGCTTCCTGAACTATTTTGTCTTCGTCAGTATCTAAGATAAAAGACAAGAAAATAAATGTTAAATACCATTATTCAGTTTTCTTTACTGAGGAGGTAATTATTAATTCACACCATTCTTAAACTTAATGTTATTTGTTTTAATCATAGAACGTATTTACTTCTTTCGGACTTTATTATTGGAGGGTAATGGTTCTTTACGCAGACTACAGAGACGAAATCCTGGAGTTAGTGCATTTGTACTGTGTTGTGGATAAATGAAAGTCGAATGCGGACTTTTACGCACATTTGAGATAGAATGCTTTTCTGTTGCGATTTGCTTCATTTTCATCGACTGTTATGACAACGTAATCTGCGCTATTTTCCAATTTCGCTAGTTTTCTGGCGAAGTCTATCAAGGAGTAGTGTTCAACAAAAAGCACGTAAACTGAAATATAAAAGTACACTAGAGAATATTTTAAAGTGTTGAACTGCTAAAAGGTATCTTTATGAATTAGATCTAACAATCAACATATGATAACTGCCAAAAAGAGGAGTAAGAGACATTAGCAAATGATAAGGCACATAATACAAGTATTCAAACAATTTTTGTTTGAAAATATTCCGCACTTTTTGAGCAAGTGTGATGAAACATTAAAAATACAGTAAGATATAACTAGTTTGTTTCTAACATCCTTTGTAAATATGCCCACAGAAGATGGAGTAATACAGTAGACAAGTTCGGATAGGTTTGTAATGAACCATGTCCAAAATACTTCTGCAGAGGACAAAGTCAAGCTCCGCACAATTCACAGAAAAATCGAATTTGCAACAAATAAAATGCACTTTGATTTTACACTGAAGTGACAGGAATTGGGCCCATGAGGTTTTCGTGTTGAGGGGATTTTGTTTTCCAGATAAAGTTCACATTTAATGGTCATATGTATGTGGTGTAGTTATTCTATGTGATATAAATTAGGCAGAATTAGCCTGGGACCGCAACCACCTGACTACTCTAAACACTGCATTAGACACAGCCAGGGGGTCATTATGATTTCCTCCTGGACCTAATGGCACCATCGTTTAATACTGGGCTAACTCATTGCATGACAAGAAAAGAACATCTCAATGTCTATCCAGAGTGGGGTTTCAACCCTGCGCGCTAAAAATAAATGGGTCAATGGACTGAATGAGTGAGTGTTGAGGAAAACACAGCAAGAGAAAGGCTTCTCACAGGAAAAAGTGATGAGCCTTACGGAAGTGTAAGATCGTTAATTTTCCCCCTCAAAATAGTAGGGCCAAAATACGGGACCAACCCGATAGAATGATTCCTTGACGAGACCGCCAAAAGGGCAATTTTTGAATAACTGGATGGAAATGGAACAATTTTCATTTGAGCATCACCTTGAGAAATATAGGAATGAATACCGATTGGAATCTTGCAAAATTCATCGATAATAATAAATTGGTCACACACAAAACTAGTCCCTTAGTGTTGCCTGTCTTTTGAACAACAGTACATCTGTTCGGTATAGATCAATACTTTTAAAAGACGATGCATGAAGTATATACAGATAAAAAGTGACGAAAACAACCAGCCAGGAGCAGGAGTACACAAATATGGGCACGAAGTCTTTGTAGGGAGACAAGCTAGTTTTTTTTCAAAATGAAGGGATTTTCCTCCACTTAGATGAATTAGATGAATTGAGCAAAATCATTCATGTATGAATTAGGTTCCATTTACAGTCTCACCCAAGCACAAGACACACTTTGGTGTAATGGTTAGAGTAGTTGACTGTTGTGCAAGCAACCTGGGTTTAATCCCTGGTCAAGTTTTTCAATTTTTTGAGAATTTTATTTTGTTAATTCATCTAATTAGACAAGAATTATGAAAAAACTCGAGGGGATGACACTTGAAGCTTGAAACAAATTTTGCCGGTGATCATAAAAAGAAACGTTTAGTTTCCTCAAAATTGGGTTTTTGAGTAGAATTAGATGATTTTCAGTCGAAATAAACGAAGCCCAAGATTCAAACAATTATAAGTTTAAAACTCCGTGAAAAATACACCCAGCGGATGTAAACTCATTTGGCATCTTAAAGGTCACTGGAGATGTCCTTTGAAATGTCACTGAATATGGATTTGAAATGTCATTTTGAATGTGATTGCAAACATGACATTTGAAATCACATAAACTATCACTGCTGAATTGTTCAGTGTCCTGTACTTAAAATATCATTTGAGATGTTACTTGAAATGTTGAATGTCATTTAGCATTACATAAAATAACATTCTTGATTTCTGAAACTGAAATTTCCAATTGAAAGAGAAGTCTACAGAAACAAACAACAATGGGAGACGACGGATGAACCATGATCATACAGACTCAAGTCTGCTTAAAAAGCCAAATTGGTCAATGGTAAAAATAGTTGAAAGGAATTTGATAATACATTTTACAATTTAAAACTCCCACAACTTTCACTTTCTCGAAAAATAAACGTTTTCGTTGCGTCATGTGGTTCTAATTCTGGAAGGGATCTAGGGTAAGTCTTGATATTAGACCGGAAGTCGCGTGAACATCTTCATGCGGTTTCAATTTTTTTCCTTCGCAAATCCGTGTCCCTGAGGGTTTTGTACCGCTACTCAGCAGGACTCACTGTCAGAGCTTATGTCAGGATAGAACCAAACTAATCACCTGTCATTAGTGACTCCGGATAGAAGACCCAAGGAATACTTGTAACGACTTACTTCTAGTTTTATGCGCAGTTTTAGAGACAACGTGGCTTATTTCAGGCTCCTTGTTTTTATGAGTTGGCACAAAATGCTCCTGAACCACCTCTGTCTCAGGCAGATCTTCTTGCTTAGCCAGCTCAGTCTCAATTGCTAATTCCTGCAAAAAAATAGCCCTACGATGCGAGGCATTGAGTTGTGATTCCACAATACGACCTGTGTAACTTAGCAACTTGAAAACAACGCGAATTTTCTTGTGGTGAGGAGGACAGTAAAATTGCACATATTTACTTACCCTGAGAGTGTCAGCAGCTTCGAGCCATTTAGCTGAATTTCCGGCTACAATTGTGAAATGATCCCACTTGAAGAACTTGAGGATAGAGATGATTGATTTAGTGACTTTTGACGTGGACGGTGTGGTTCGTGCAAAGGTGGGGTAAAGCTCCTTGTTTGACACTTCAGATTCAAGGCATTTCTGCAAGTGAAAAACAAAACAGAGAGATTTTCAGTTACATATTTAGAGGAAAAAATGTTGTAATATCACATTCTATTTGACATGTGAATTTTATCTATTCGGCAGGCCAGTTACTCTGAAGTTGGCGTCGTGAAGAAAATTGTACAAATGTGTAAATTACATATGTCTGTTCAGGACTGACAATCAATTCAAATGTGGAACTGACTCTGATCTAAATCAAATCTGGACACTCAACACTCGCCACTTTCTCTACATTTTCTTGTTCCTGATTAAGTTTCTAATTTGCTCAGAACTTCCATCAGTATGATTGGTTCACAACCAGGAAACATAATAGGAATCTATTGTTTCTCACTCTATTTATTGTTTGGTGATGGTTTTTTGGTGCTAACATGTTTTTAAAGACGCTTGTATATTGCCATGGTGATTAATTACGGAGAAAATACATGCAGTTTATTATCTTCGTCCCTTTTCTCTTAAAGGTGAAGAATGGCCGGAAGAATTACGAAGAAAAATTACGCATTCTTGGTAATCAAAATCAGGAAGGTGCAAACAATTATCCTGGCCTTGAGGAGCAATACCCCGACGCACTCAGAGTATTTTAATAACAAATTGTACACAGTTGTTCTTTTTTGAAAAGACATGAAAAAGAGCTACAACATTTTCCCTTTAGCCTCATAAATCATCTTTTTCGCACTTTCTCGAAAAGCAAAACTGCTTCCAAGGTTCACTTTAAGGTCACATTTATTTCCATTGAACATTTGCGAACCTGTCATGCTATCTCTTCTTCGTCTGTTGAAAAATATTCAAATACACACAGATTCACTTACGCAGACAAGGAACGCAAGATAGCAGGTCAATAGCTTGCCAATGACATACCAAGTCTCCTCGTTTCCGTGAACAATTAATCATGCATTTGCTGAGAGTGGACTCTGAAAAACCTCAGCTGTGCCCAATTACATGTCTCTAGCTTGTAATGTCAATGGCTAAGTACATAGATGAACAAAACCTGCACCAAACCACTTTAGGTGCTAAGTGAATGTGATTTTCTACCTCACGCACCTCCTTCTTATTTGAACAAACTTCTTTATTTTGTCATGAACAAAGAGGCATCAGCCTTTGTGGTCAATATGTATATACCATTTCTAATGACTGGGTTAAGTTGCTGTACTCGTGTGACCGAATGAAACAAGTTTCAGTGCAAATTGTCAAAAATTATAACGGGAATAAGATTCACCGTTCTGTTTTTGAGCATTTAAATGATAAAGTTTGGCCACCAGACCCATTAGAATTAATGGTAATCTCTTTTTAACTCAACATTAGGACGGTGAAATTTCTTTAAAATTTACACTGTTTTGATTGTTTATGGTAAGTTTTCAGACACAACCTTAAAATCTAACATTATTCGAGCTTTCTCTTAATTTCACGAAGATGTCAATGTTACCAACAAAGACTTAAGTAGGGAACAACAAAATGAATCTAGGAAAAAAACAAATTGCCACACAGTGTAGATAGAACTCAAGACCTCTTGATGATCACTCTGATGCCTTCTTGACTGAGCTACGTTGCCATTTAGTTATTAGTCTGAATGTTTAAGGCCTTTTAAAAGTCATGCTCTATTTGATTCTAGAAATGATCCAAGTTCGAAAAATGAAGTGGTGCATGAAGCAAAACTTACTTTAGAAGGCTTTTTTTTTGCTGAATATATTTTGCTTTTCCCCGTGTACGCTTTGCCAGCGACGTTGCAAACTTTGTATAATTTAGGGAAAACTCGACTATTAAACAAGTTGGCACAGTCGTTCGTTCAAATGTAAAGTAATTTTTCTGTGTTCTTCTCGCTCACCAAGTCAAGGCAATAAATAACACAAGTTTTTTCCTCTTCAAAAGACATACTTCAAGATAATAATAATAATAGTTTATTTTCTCTTGAGTTTTACATGGTACAATCATAGACAACATATAAATGCTCCGGTTAATATTCAGTACATCAAGAGAGGGTTATCCCTTTAAGCTCACTGGCTGTGTTATATAACATAGGGAACCCAGGTGACGGTTAAGTAACAATTAACAATGTGCAAGTGAATGAATAAAAAATAATGGAAAAGAAAAACACACAGCAAAACTTGGTTCGACTTTGATTTACACAACAGGTTGTACCGTTTGAAACAGTCATTTCGTGAAACAATAGTTTCATTTATCATCCTTATAAAATAAGTTAAGATATCCTTGGTTATATACTTATAAATGTAAATAGAAAATACTCACAACATACTAAGAACAGGGTGATACTCCACCTCATAACTGAATCTAACTCCATAGGTCAACATAAACACAATGTTTCAACTATTCAAACAATTTCGTGGTCACTTTGAACGTTTCAACTTTTCATGCTTTTGGCATTTTAGAATGATGTTTCAGCCTTTCACACTTGTTTACTCTCACAAAGTTTAAATGCGCGTGCATTTGATTCCAACTTTTCACACTTAAGTAGCGAATAATAGATCATGATGAACGTTACTCATACATGGGTTAATCAAAATTCCGGACTGGAACTTCTTTTTAGCCTGTTTTTACAGGGCAGGTGCCTGCTTAACTGTTTATGGTACTTAAAGAGTTCTAGACAAGTGGCACACATGTATGGTCTGAGGTTGCTGTGCAATCTCATATGCGCTTTTAAATTGCGTTCGTCTTTACTTTTGTACTCACAAAGTGAACATTTCCAGTATCTGCACATGTGTACTTCAGCGTGTTTTGTAAGGTCACCTTCAAAATAGAATGATTTACCACATGAAGGATAAGCACAAAAGTGAGTTTTCGTTGTTCTGTGACTAATCAGATGAGTGTCTCTGTCACTCTCGAATGCAAATCTGCGCCCACAGTTGTCGCACTTATACTTTAAATCTTGATGTGAATATTTATGTCAACGTAAAGTACTCGGAGTACAAAAGGGTTTTTCACAAATATCAGACTTGACAGGTGGATGTGTGGCCTTGAAGTGTTTGTTTAATTTTGCAATGCAGTCAAATGTGTGCTTGCACTGTGAGCATTTATAGTAACGCACTTTACCTTTCCGGTGTTTTTTCTTAAATCCAAAGGTTTTTGATTTTACAAATTCTCCTTTGGTTACCGGAATGTCAGTGTCAGTTTCTCGTACTTCACTAGTGGTCTTCTTTTCTGCAATGGGAGTGATAATGGTGGTGTCACTGTCCACAGTGTCTGGTTCACCATCATCATGTTCTTGTTCGGTTACTTGTGCGATTGGTTGAAACAGTAGGTAGCTGTGGGTCAGTTTCTCATTGTCACTGAGTCCACTTTTTTTGTTCTTGATTTTCTCTTGAGCTTTAATCCGGTCAATGGACGGTTCAGTCAGCCTCTTGGTTGTTGATAATGTTTTTCTTTTTTTGCTGGTGGTGTCGACACAACTGTCACGGTAGAAGGTGTCTTTGGCACTATCTCTGCGTGGGCGGTTTGTTAAATAATTTCGGTGTCTCTTTCTCAATATGTGGCCACCGACCCTGGTAAAGTGTAATCCAGTATCACCCGGTGAAGATACTTCACTGTTTTCCAGTTCATTGCCATCACTGAAAGTTTCCTCAAGATCAGAATATGGGTCCAACTTTGACCAATGTGGCACTCGAGTCGTCCATTCTCTGACAACGTCATTCTTCAGTTTTGGCACTGTAACACTTACTTTCCTTTTCAAGGCTAAGCATGACAAGTATTTGTCAAAATTAAAGCTGCGTGGTGTTTTATCATAGTGGTATGCCTTGGCCACTATATCCTTTGCTTTAGAGATGTCCAATTTAGGATAATTCTTATTTAAATAATACTGAACAATTTCACTTAGGCTTTGCACTTCACATCGTTTCCTAATATTGGTGTACAATTGAATTGGATCCACGCCTTTATGTTTGTCCAGGAAGTAACTATGCATGATATTTTTCAGCAGTTTTGGTTGATGCAGAATAACATCATCAGCTTCCTCGTTTGATGAATCATCATCCTCCTGCATGAAGGGAAGGGTGTCTGGCTCATGGTCTGATTCATCAATCATGACCAGAGGAACTACATGGTGGATGTCATCGTAATATACACCATTTACGATGTTGAAGCTGGAATCAGTTACCTTGTTATCCGGAAGGTGTGATGGGTTGAAACATCTTTGACCTTCAGACATATCTTCTGTCATTTGTTGTGATGAGTTGAAACCAGCTGTGAAAATACCGCCAGTGTCACTGACAGTGCTGTCACTTGTGTTATTCTTGCTTAAGTCTAATGGTGCGGCTGGAGTTCTTTTTGGTTTGCAGTATTTGATTGGGAGTGGCGGCAGTTTTGACACGGGCGGTGGTAACATGGGTAATCTTTTCAGTTCACCAAACATGTTGTTGCCTAGATAAACCAAATGCAAGTCACAAATGCTATGCAGTTCCTGTTCATCCAATGGTTCTGGAGAATTTACAGTGGACCACGATCGATTTCATGTGTACACAACTGTGTGGCGGCAATGAATTCTGCTCAATATGAAGATCATGAACTCTTCACAGGCCTGACTATTCTCAGACATGCTTTCACACCAATCCTCGAACAACATAAAATTCATGTGAAGGAATACAGT
>JBCAUG010256341.1:0-18332 GCA_038406175.1 Haplosyllis leylae
TCATTGATTAATTAGATTCCCTGAATTCGCAGAATTCATTGAAAGTTCTAATTCATGTAGGGAAAACTGCATTGCAAAACACGAATGTTATTACCTAAGCTCATTTTGGCTACTTTAGCAGCTGTATCTCCTGACATGTTTCACTCGCAAATTATTCAACTGTGGTCTTTACATTTCAAATAGTGTCTCGATCACACCTCAACGATTTCAGTGCAATGCAGCAAATTGGAAATTGTCCTTTGCTGCATGAAGTGTATCCTTTATCCCACATCGGGATGCAATCCGACGTTTCTATTTAAGGAACCATCACCGAAAAGGAGGTCTAGGTTGGCTGACCAAAGTCCGAGGTCTGGGTTGAAAACAGTTTTATAAAATTCTGTTACTACGAGCCCTCCTACAACGAGCAGTTTTCTTTACACCTATTTGCTCGTTTGAAACGAAACCCAGTGCAAATTCCTGACTGGAAGAGTTATATTTTTTGCCAATAAGCTGGTCAATATTTTCCCATTATTCCATAACCGAATGCTGAAATAATAGGTCATGGTTGCGATTTATGTCGGAGTCCTGACCAACTGGTGTGGCCTTTGAAGCGTGGCTGTCAATAACACTTTGGCGGAACAAATAGAATTTCCGAATATACACTGAAATGCCTCGATTTTAAGATTAAGAGTTTGACGCGAGAACAATACAATTTCCACAATGCGTTCACTTTTTTGAGGCTAACAATGACTTTGAGGCTAATTACGGCTAAGTGATTCAATTTCTGGATAAGGTTTCGGGGTAAAATGAAATGATAAGAGAGCACAAATCATCTTGAAATGAGCTTGAATTATCGCTGAAATTCTAGGTATGACGCCAAACAATGAAATGGCACTACCCGACATGGTTTGGTATTCTGGAGAACCCGACAATGCAAGCGGTGTGGAATATTATGCAGCACTGCTTTACAAAGACAGTGAATGGGGACTTAATGATCTGACGCAAGTGGAAAATTTAAGATTTATCTGTGAATATGAACTTTAATGAGAAAGTGATTAAAGAAAACAAATAATGCTATAATATTTACGTGTTGACTCTTTATTGTAGTATATCTGTTCAACAAATATTTCACAATATTTTGAGTTTTGGGTTAACTTTAAATTTCTATCACAGATGTCTAAAATCAAGTGAAAATTTCTCTGTATATATAAAGTTTTGATAAATTGGTTAGTAAATGTAGCGACAGACTTTTTTTTGCAAAACAATGATTGAATATGCATTTCACAGGTCAATGATCAGATGTTTTTGCGGATTCTGTTTCCTAATTTTCCTTTATATTTATTCCCGTTTCTCTGAGCCACTGATATATGAACCCATTCGTTGAACATCTGCACCAGATTCTATTGAGTCTGTACCTTCAATATAATCAATTGTTCTCACAACCGTCTCTTGATGGTTTTCCATCACGGGTTCATTCTTCGGTTTCATGTCAACATCCGACACTTTAGATCGGCCTATTTGCTTAATGAGATCGCTTAGCGATCGCTTTTTATTTTCCTTCGCGGTTGGATCATTGCTTTCAGGTTTTGCTTTGAACTTATTGTATAGTTTTTGTGTGATGGGCATTTTTCTTGAAGCTCGGTCATCCTTCATGTAAGTGAGAATACCTTTCTTCACTCGTTCAGTAGTTGGGACGTCCTGTGTTTTTGCACCCTTTGCAAATTTTCCTTTTTGTGCTTTGGGTACATTAACCAATTGGTTCTTAAAAGGATCTTTGTCATGTTTTCCCTTTTTAACAGATCCAACTTTTGGCGTTTCATGAAATGTTCTCATTGAGTCTGTAGATCGTGTTAATATTTCATTCAGACCAAGGTTGCTACCTTGTAAGTCTGGATTTGCGTTTTCTTGGTCTCGCGGTGTAACATTCAAAGCGCCTTTTTCCGAGGGCAATTCATAAGTGTCCTTATCAGGCTGGAAATCTTTCACTTCAGGAGATTCGTCCTCCCCTTCATCGGCAAAAAGTAAGCGACGTGTTGTCTCCACGCGTTGCTTCTCTGGGGGTAACGTGAACATTTTGTTGTAAGTTACTCTCCCGTCAGACGGGACGTCGATTACTTCATTTGAAGAGGGAACAAAGGACACATGCTTGTTAGGATCTGAATTTCTTGCTTTCTTGCCCCTATGTCTGAGGATGCTCTCTTTTCCATAGTTTGTCTCCTTCTCTAAAAGTTTTCGAGTGTCAGGCTCTTCAGTTTGTGCATCCCTGATCACCAAGAACTGCTTATTTTTAGCTCGTGTATTAGGTGTACCAGATCTGGATCTTTGGCGTGTTGGCTCTTTCGTTGTCGCAAAATTGGCAAAAAATCTGTGGTTAGAATCATCATCACTCAAATAGAATTCTTGCGTTTCAGTGATAATCTCATATGAATCTGATTCTGTATCAGTTTGCACATCATCTTCATATTCAATGGAAGCCGTATTCAAAACAGTACTTACTTCCCTGGCTATTTGCTTTGCATAATCTGGTCTCCTTTCAACAGTTTCCACAGCCTCAGAGATTAGTGATTTGGAATCTTCTATTATTTCGTCGGTTCCATCATCAAAGTTCTCAAACATAAGAGTTGGTAAACATGCGTTCAGGGCCTGCTGTGTGATACAAGACACTATGTCTTGGCATGTACCTCGTATATTTTGAACCTCTGAAACACATTTCACAGATTCGTAACTCCTTTCCAGCACAGAAAGCAACACATTTCTTGCTGTTACTTCACACTCTTCCTGAACATGTTGCAAGTCTTTCATTCTAGTAATAGGTATGACCGAGTCAGTCACACTGTCCTGTGATGCTTGTTGTATTATGTTCTCAGCAGAGATGGAAAGATTCTTTTCGCCTTTCGCTGAATTCTGTAAAATATGTGACAAATTTCTCTGTATATTTTTCATTTGTTTGGGACCTGCGTTCGAAGAGTGGAATACTTCGTTCAAAATCATATCAACGGCAGCGTCAATATTTTCTTCTCTAGCCAAATCCTCCGCCAATTCTTCCACCAGATCGTTAATGATTCTAGTAGTTACTGCGCTATTGATGATATCGCCATTATCATCACTTTTCTCCAATGGTTGGTCTGTCTTCAACACAAAACTATCAGAAGTTAGTACAGAATGTAGCTTTTTGGCATCAATCATCTCATTCGAAAGAGCAAGAAACACGTCGTGATGTTTTGAATAAATTCCACATTGGTATTCGTCCAAACTTAATGACGATGTCTGTGTTCCAACGTCAGTTGTTAATGGTACTGTAATATTCGTATTTGGCGAGGACACCTGATCAATTTTCCCTAATAGTATTGCATCAATTTGGTAGTGCAACATATCTTCTATTAATTTGTGCAACAGCAGTTTCTTCATGAGAAGCTGGTGTTTCCCTTTCGTAAGTGCAAACACTCTGTTATATACCCTTTCTGCATCAGTTTCATCCCGTGGAAGATCCTCTTTAGATTTGTAACTATCATCTGCTACTTCGAATAGGCAATCTGCTATGTGATTTACAATAATCAAGCTTTTGGGGATTCTTTTTAATAATACCAGGGCACTTGACCCGTATGTGGTGCCACCCCTTGCTGTTGGATCAATTCTGTGGTTAAGTTTCTCTTGCTCTGCACACTTTCCTTCTAGAGCCGAATCAACTTTGCGCTCACGGAGGGAATCTTTCTGCGATACTTGAATTATCTGACCAGGTTCCTTCTTTTCACTTTTTTCTTTCCCAGACTTTTTCTCATGGTCTACGCCATTTTCTGTTGAATCATTTTGTTGTATGTGATCGTCGACCAGTTTTTTGACTGTTTCAGTTAGCTTTTCCATTGTTATGTTCATTAAGAACTTTGGAGTGCTCACACTGTTATTGTCGGGGCTACCACCCTCTTCTGAAATGTTGCTATCTTTGCCTGATCCAACGTTACTTTTTCTCTCAGTTCCATGTGGATAAATGACATTTGCCGAGGAGAGTATCATATGGACAGCTCGGTCAATCACCTTTTCCGTGATATTTTTATGATTAATTCCGAAGGCTTCTCTGCACTCTTGCACAGTGTTTTGCGCCAAAATGAACTGTGACTGTTCCAGTTGTACATTCTGAGCTTTATCTGACTTTGAAATATCAACGTTCATTCCAGAATATAAAGGTGTTTCATTTAACTCGGCTAAAGTCTTTTTTGTAACACCTCGCACGTCTGTCTCAGTGCTTTGGTTTTTGTCTGGATTCCTTATCCGCAACTTTTCTAAATTTGGATTTGAAGCTCTTTTGTTTTCAATCACATTCTCATAGTCTTGTTCGGAAAATAAATCATTCCTGTCTGACTTCGAAAAGGTATCGAACGAATTAAGTTGATTCGATCCCACCATTTCATCACCCCCGTTTTGTTGAACAGCGACCAAATTTTCCTTGATATCAAAATCTGGTTCGAGGTCACTTTTGTCTGATTTTATGTTTTGCTCTCCTTCTGTATATGCGTATCGTGGAACCTGAAGGGAATTTTGATGTTCTTTTACAAATCCGTCCACAAGACCTTTCATTTTGTCTTTTATCTTGCTAACCCTTTTACGAAGTTCAGAATTGAGATCCTGAGTAGCCAACTTTTCATCACACTCCGTGATAAAATTGTAGGCTTGATCAACATCATCATCAGCCATACTGTCAACAGAAGCAATGATCATATAGAAAATTTGAGCCGCAATGCCTTCAATATTCGTAAGACCGCTCTCTTCTTTTAATTCTAATTCTTCTCTTACATCCTCCTTTGCCCCGGACATTTCTTTTGCCAGAGAAATGTTATGTTCCTCAGAGGAATATACCTCATTTAACTCGACTCGGCGATCCCCGTCTTCAAGTATGGTTTCCTGTTCCAAGTTTTGTCGTTCAATTGACTGTACGCTTTCCCTCACAGATGCATTTAAAGTATCTTCCGATAGAACGTGAAGGGGCTGTATTTCTGATTCGGAGAGAGATGTTACACTGCACATCAGGGATTCCACTTGGTTTGCAACCTGAACTTCGCTAGATTTCTGTGAAAACGATTCTAAGAGCTCTTCTGCTTCGCTAACAATTTCTTCGGCTGATGTTTTGAGTTTCCTGTTTGTGATAGAGTTTGCAGATTTCAGTAAAATATCGTAAATGAACGGTTCGAGGTCGAAACTAGAGATAGAGGATATATGTTCGGTATTTGAATAAAGACAATCCAACGAAGGAACATAGTATGCTGAGGAAGAAATCTCCGGACTTTTTGTATCGCATAAGCTTTGAGTAACTTTAACATCAGCTCTTTCGCTCGACGCTCCTTGCTTTTCGAGAATAAATGCGAGTATTATCGCCGCAATGGCCGTCAACAAAAACATAGTCTGATGGTCTGCATCCGTCTCTGGCACATCAGTGGTTGAGTTGATTGGTCGATAAAAGTCTATGCCTCGACACAAGAGTTCTATCTCCACTGCATGAAGTAGTGAATCCTTTCCTTGCATTTGTTCTGGACTTTCCTCACCCGAGTGTTTCTTACGGAAGTTAACGTCATCGCCTTCAACTGACGCGTTCTTGTCGACATCATTGTTGCGCTTTTCACTATTTTCCATCATAAGAGTCTTCATCATTGTAGTAATATTGTACACTTCTTCTCTCAAATATCGCATGTCATGTTTCATTTCATCAGAAGAACATATCACAGTCTGTAACATGTTCTCTATTCGATTGACCTTACGTATGATTTCTTTTCGATCTAGACTTGCCAAGTTCTGTCGCACGTTCAACAGTACATTATTTACAAATGTCCTCGCTTTGATATTAAGCATTCTCTCCAGACTAGGATCCGATAAAACATCATCTGTCGGTTCACATTCAGTTTCATGGATTAATGTATCTTCGGAGATGGACGTTGATGAAATAACTTTGCTAAATTTGTCATATATGACATCTTCTAAGCTTTCTCTTGGCTCTGGAACTCTATGTTCTGCATTGGCATCACGTGTGAAGTTCATCGAATATTTTGAGTCAAAACTTATTTCATTTACAACAGGATTTCCGTTGTTCACTAGAGTAGACACCTGAACTGTAACCTCATCCATTCTTACAAGTGAACTAATTTCGGACGACTGATCTGGTTCCAAGCTTTGTCCACACTTTTGTATTTCAATTGGTCGAATTTTTTCATCAATCACAGTCACACCACAATCAGTTAGGGCCACCATGTTGCAATCATCCTTTCTGTTTACTCCACAGGCTGCTTCTAGGCTACCAAACTTAATTTCCAATGACTCAAGGTCGATTCCATTGAGAACGGATTTCACAAAGTCTTCACTCCTAGTCGTATTTAGTTTGATGTCTTCTCTCTTTATCTCACTTACTGATGTCGGGACAAACAGCTTTGGGACCAGCAAACACGAAGATAGATTGACATTAGACTTTACCTCATTTATATTCATTAAACTGTACCTGGTGTCTTCTATGAGGCTTACTTCTTCTCCAGGTATCAAACTTTCATCTTGTTCAGACCTGAAGACAACTTCTGGAAAGGAATACGAAACTCCTACTGTGACAGCGTCGTTTAGTTCTTTTTTGATGTCACCCATCTTGCAGGCCTCATCCAACAGATCCAAGTTGTATTCTTTCAGTATTTTTTTCACAATTTCTGAAATGACTTCTTTTATCTCATGGATACTTAATTCCATGGCGTTGTCATGTTTGTGAATTGTATCGTTGTTTATTCCCATTTCTGGCTCTGAAAATGAACCACTCGGTGTTTGATCGTGGTCGGAATCAGTTTCTGGGATATCAATAGTCGAGACTGAATGAATTTCTTTGCTAAGTTCCGGTGAGCTTGGAACCTGAACTCCAGTGTCGCATCTATTGTGGCTGTAGCTTTCCCTACCGAGTTCGGATTGTCTGGTTTGAATTTCCTTCTCACTATATTGTTTTGATACATTGCATTTCAGGCCAGATGGCTTTGCCCTGGTATCATCTGGTAATATGTAGCCACCTTTCTCAGCGGCAGCGTACGTAAAACGGAGAATTTCACCCAGGATCTCATCCACTAAGCTATCATCGCACCTTTGTGTAGTTATCTTATTTGTCTCATCATTTTCCAGTTTCCTGTTTGTTTCTCTCACAGGGAGTCTATTCTGGCACAGCTTACACAAAGTATCTTTCACAACGTGCACCAGGTTTTCAAAGCTGTCTTTTGCAACAAATCCCGCTCCAACTTCCTCAAGATTTATGCTTGAAATATCGATGACTGAAAGTTCAGCGGCGGAAAATGTATTATTTTCTTCCACGGAGCTGTTGTTGTCAGAGATAGAACTCGCTTGGAAATTCTCACAAACAGTTGCATGTGTTGAACCAGCCGTACTTACACATGGAGTTTTCGTCTCGGCTACAGTCAACAAATGCAAGACACTTGTATGTGGAGTCTTTGTCTCTGCAATCAGTTCTTCAGTGACGGCATTACATGTTAATCTTTGATCTGAAGTTGTCTCATATACTAATCCCTCCGAACCGTCGGTGATTTTCTGGATTTTATGTTTTCTAGTTTCGGTAGTGTGTTTCTGAATGGTGTTTCGTTTGGCTTTTTCTTCTGTTTTTGGAGCTATCTCCGCTAAGTCCTCATCACTGTCGGATCCACTTTGATCAGTGTTATTTTGTGATGTGTTGTAAAATACCCCATGAATAACTGGAGACAGCACATCCGAAGATTGAGATCCACTTATGGTGCTGGATGATCCACAAGAAGAAGGCACACATTTGTCGTCTAACCCTGAATGCAAGAAACTGTCCGTGGATGTTTTGTGCACCACATGTGATATGATCTGACTGCTGATGCTTTTAATACTTGCTCTAATTGCTTCTTCAGATGGAAATAAATTGTCAGTGGTTTCATTTGAATCGATTTTACTTTTGAGATAATTACACAGGAGGTCTTCTGTAAAACGAGTCAACATGTTCACAACGTCTTGGGCGGCATCTTTGATCTCGGCTTCCTGCTTCAAAGTTTCGTTCATGTCACAATGAGCTTCTGGTTTACCGGTTTCAATAAAGGGAACTGATAAGACGGCTTGGGCAAATTTCTCTTCACACGTGTCACTGATTTCCGCCAGAATTTTACCAGAAAACTGTCTGTGCTGTCCTATGTCTTCCTGTTGTTGGATTTGAGATTTCACTTCCGAGAGGATACTTAATGTAAGGACATTTACATCAGAAGGTGGACGTATCTCTGACACTTGAGACAACTGTTCACGATTTTCGGTGTTAGTTATAGCAAGCTGCTCTTGTGATAACTGGTCTTTTGACACTGATTCTATTGGCTTCGAAAGAGTATCGGTAGTTTCTATCGGGTACAAATTTAAATCAGTATCTATTTCTGTATGCTCCTCTGAAGTGAGCACGGTGTCATGAATCACCTTCACTACATTTTCTTCATTAGCCACTGTGGGCGTAATTTCCAAGGCCTTCGTTTCTGTGGCCTTCAATTGCAAATCGTTCCCCATGTACTTCTCTGGTTTTAAAGTGGCACACACAACATCGATGACTGGCATATTCTTCTTTTCTGATTCAGACGGTATATTTGTTGTATTTTCAATATGTGTCACGTCAGGGGGACACAAATTTTCAACAGTTTCTATCAATCCTGGTTCGTGTCCTTCTGGTGTCAAAGTAGAAATCTCTTGGTCAACAAGGCATATTTCATTTGCAAGTCTTTCATCGCATACACAAGTAGTAGCTGTTACTGAAGCGTCTTTTGAATCTAACTGGAAATTAGTTTCTGCCAGTATCAATTTCTGCTCTTCTGGTGTCAACGCAACATTGCTTACACCATTCGCGATTTCAAACTGGGTCCCAGAAATCTGAGTTGTTGAATGATTTACTAAATGAGATTCTACAGTCACCTCTTGGAGTAGCTTAAGGTCCTTTATGTCTGTGGAACTGGTAGCACTGGAAGCAGTACCACTGGACAAAGTTTCTATTGGGTACAAATACAAATCCGTTTGTGTTTCTGCACGCTCTTCTGAAGCTAATACAGCATTAGAAATTATATTCACTACACCTGTTTTATTTGCTGGAACTTCTGTGGACATAATTTCTACAGCCTTCATTGTTGTAGAGGCCAATAGAAAATCACCAGGTTGTTTCAAAGAGGTTTCTTGGCCAACAAGGCCAATTTCTTTCACGGGCCTTTCACCAAGTACACAACTGGAGGTTGCCGTTACTGATTTATCCGTTGGGTTAAACTGCAAATTAGTTTCTGTCAGTGTCACTTTCTGCTCCTCTGGTGTCAATGTGACACAGGTTGCACCACTTGAAATTTCAAACTGATTCCTAGAAATATGGGTTGTTGAAGGAGTCGGTAAACTTGATTCTGGTGTCACATCATGGAGTAAAAGGTTTTTCATATCCTTGGGAGATGTATTCTTGCTGGTTTCTGTCAATGCTTTTTCATATCCTTCTGGAGTTAAATTAGCAATGTCTTGGCCAACAAGACAAGTTTCTTTTGCAGGACTTTCTTCAGGTACACAGCTTGAAGTTGTTGTTACTGATGTCTCACTTGTTACTGATGTCTCACTTTGGTCTAACTGCAAGTTAGTTTCTGCCAGTGTCAACTTCTGTTCTTCTGGTGTCAACATAACAGAGGTTGTAACGCTCACCATTTGCAACTGGTTCTCAGAAACTTGAGTTGTTGACGGAGCCGTTATACAATATTGTGGTGAGCCGTCTGCAGTAGTTGTAGGAGTGATGTTTTCACTAGTTTCTGTTAGTGCTCTTTCATGTCCTTCTGCTGTCGAAGTGGAAGTTTCCTGACCTACAGTGCACGTTCCTTGCACAGCTCTTTCTTTAAATGTATAACAAGGAGTTGTCACTGTGCCTTTTTGGTCCAATTGCAAGCTGGTGTCTGCCAGTGTCAGTTTTTCTTCTTGAGATGTTAATGAAGCATAGATTACACCACTTTCAATTTCAAACAGGCTCGTAGATGTTGATCGATTCAGCAAGCTTTCTGGTGTCACATCAAGGTATTTTTCATCTGGAAGGTCGGTGGTTTTAAAACTTTTGTTAGAACTTGAAACATTATTCATTGCCATGTTCTCAGGTGGAGATACTGCTTGTATTTCATTTTGAATTAAGTTTCTCTGTGAATGTTCTTGCCCTCCATTAGCCTCTATATTTGCGAGACTTTGGGTGATTTTATAAACTCCCTCATTTGATGTTAATTGGTCTCTTATATCATTTGCCATTAAATCACATTTTATTTCGTGGATTATATTCAGAAAAAGCTCAGTAATGTCCTCAGTAGACGAGTCGACGAAAAAATCAGAGTCAATCCTTTCCAGTTGTTCTACAACAGAAATTAACTTTTCAGCATCATTTTCGGAGTAGAAACCGGGACTTGGTTTCTTTGTAGACAACGATTCCTCTGATGTTACCACCACTAGTTCATTTTTCACTTTGTCAAGTACTTTTAAGAGCACTTCAGTAATATCCTCTGAGTTACTTTTCCACAACGGTCTTGGACTTGGGAGGTCCTGCTCCATATCAGACTGAGGTTTACTTTCTGTTGAGGATAATAAAACTTCGTCCAGAGTTGCTGGTACGATTTCATTACGGATCTTCATAAGAATCGCCGCTAATAGATCTTCAACACCTTCTGAATGTGAGCTTTCTGCAGGAAGGTTTGGCCTGGAAATTTCAGGCTTTGGTCTTTGTTCACTATTATTCGTCCGTTCGGTGATGGATTCACTTGACCTCTCACCTAATTGCGTAAAATTTTTACTTGGTGAGGACAATGGTCTCTCCAACACAGATGACATGATTTTTGCAACTTCTGCCATTACAACTGCTAATATTTCTGTAACTTCTGCCGAAACGTCACTTCCTGAGTCATCATATAAACTACTGTTTAGCTCTTTTATCCTTTCAGGCAGTCTTTTCTCAAGATTGGCAATAGTTATTTCATCTCTTATTTCTGTAATCAATTTTGATATCAAATCCGTGACCTCTTCAAAACTTACTTTCTCTTGATTAAAGGACGATTGTGCCCAACTTGATAATTGTTGTCCTCTTAAGGTGAATTCTTGTGAACCCCTTCCTCTCAAAGTGGATTCTTGTGAATCACTTCCTCTCAAGATGGATTCTTGTGAACCACTTCCTCTCAAGGTGAATTCTTGTGAACCACTTCCTCTCAAGGTGAATTTTTGTGAACCACTTCCTCTCAAGGTGGATTCTTGTGAACCACTTGACATTTGATAAGTCTGTTCATGAATGGGTGCTGATTCCGTTTCATTCATTGACTTTAAGTCATCTTTTATTTGTTTCACTAATTTCCACAGTACTTCTTTGATGACTTCTGAGGAGCCAGGAGTGGAAGGAGTTTCAGAGGTAGTTGCTGGTTCAGAAGTGACTCCACACAGGACATTCACTTCACTCACCAGAGCCAACTCATCTTTTATTTCGCGAAGGACGTCAGAAAGTACATGCTTTACTTCGACAGAATCTGCAGATTCCGATTTTGGTTCAGATATGTCCGGTTCCGAAAGATCCTTCTGCCTGTCGTCTTCAGAGAGAGATATTTCTGCGGATTCATAAGCCTTGTCACCCTGCACGTAACTTGCTTGGGTAGAATAGGTTTCAGATGCTGATTTCCTGATGATAAATGACGATTCAATTCTATCTTTAACCCTTTCGATCAATCTCTTAAGGAAACTCTTGATTTGACAACAACTGGTAGTCTCATCAATAATTATATTGGAATCATTCGGTATTTTTTCCTCCGCCTCTTTGGATATCACATTCAATGTTGATTCTTGCTCTGGAGATATTGGCTTCTTTAAATTTTTTGGTTGCCTCCCCTCCATTTCGCTATCTTTAAAGTTAGATCCATCTTTTGTCAAGAACTTGGAGACCGAACTTTCCTCTTGTGCAAGGGTGCTGTGTTCTAAGCCATTTGGTGTTTTTTCATCTTCTACTGGAGCCTCAGCTTTCCTGTTTAGAGATTCGTTTGGGTATTCTGTTGGTGGCGTTGTGTCTTCTTCCTTTCCTGGGAATATCGCCAGGGCAAGACTTTCCTGGCATTTAGTCTTGCTGTTTGTTTCGCTGTTACGTGCAGAAGATTCACGACTGTTTAATTCCCTCGGTTCCCTCTTGATCCCAGTTTTAGGAACCTCTTCACTGTTGTTTTCTTGTTCAGCTCCTCCTTCAGATCTTGTTAATTTATTGCAGCAGGGCGATTGTTTTACCGCCTCAATAATCTCGCTAACTATATAGTTTCCTCGGGGTGAAAGTTCAAGCTTCTCCTTAGTTTCTGAAATTACTTCAAGGAGTACTTCATTAATTTCTGCTGATGTAGTGCTTTCTACAACCACTGCCATGTTGTTATCCGTGGATAATTGTGATTCAAGCTCTGCGACCTTACCATTTTTTTCATGAATTAAGGGTAATGGTTTGGTTTCTTTATGTTCACTCTTTGTTGATAGATCTTCAAACTCAGGTGTTTCTGAAGCTGCCATCTTGCCAAATGATAATTCAGAAGATGGCTGTTCTGCTTTTACACACATCGATGTAACCGTTGACTGATGATGAACATTCTGAGCGGTTATATCCTCTGACGTAGTTGTCAATGAGTTTCTTTCATCTGGAATAACCTTCTCTGTCAGTGTAACTCCACTTTTCTGGATTTGAGCATTTTCCTGCAATATTGATGGCTTTTCTGTCTCGCAAACAGAGGATGTTTCTGGTAAAACGTTACTTTCGTCCTGAGTAAGTCCGTCTTTTATTTGAGATGTTTTTAAAGATTGGTCACAAGTAGCAGCACGAGCTGGTGTGGTCTTGTCATTTTCTGTGTGAACTAAGGGCGATGGTTTCTTTTCCTTGTATTCAATCTTGTTTGATATGTCTTTGCTCTCTTGATTGATTGGAAGTTCGAGAATTCCTTCATTTATATTGGAATGATCTGCTTGCGATCCTTCGCTTGAGTGTCGATCGTCTTTTTTCTGGCTCAAGGTTGCCCTATCCGATTCTGCTATTTCTTCCGTCTCATATAGATGAGCCATTATGAATTGGGTGTGGTGTGGTTCTTGTGCGGACGCAATGTATTCCGTCATATTTATGTGGCATATATTGGGTTGGGAGTCTATTTTAGTTGGTTCAATTTCTGTTGATGGCCTGTCATTCCCAGTTAAATTTATTTGCATACAATTACTTTGGATCTCAGGGCAGTTTAGCTTGGTTTCTGAGCTTGTTGAATATATACCATTTTCAACCTGTAGCAAATTACCATTTTTCATTTCGTTTCCAAATTTTTGCTCTGGCGATGACATCTCGAAGTCACTTCTTGCATGCTCACTCTTTTCTGATTGCATTTTTTCGATAGACAACCCTTTGTCCATCGATTCGGCTTTCTTTAGTGTCAGCTTTTGATTTGTTTCCTCTTGTTGTGTTACCAAATTTGTCAAATACATTTCCGTCATATTGACTGAAGCAGCACTCAATACCGTGTTATTTTCTTCCTGTACAGCTGAGTTAAATACGGCGTTTTCCATAACTTTTGTTGCGTCTATGCTGCCTGTTGGGCTGTGAGTTGTCGTAAGATGTCGAGTATCAAGAATATCTCTCTCGACAATTTGTGATTTCTCGTCTTCCGTGGATCTGGCTTTTTCTACGGGTATCTTTTCAGATCTGGATTGTTGGTCTAAAATAATCTTATTTGTTGAACAATTGGTTATTGTGCTGAATGGTGCTGAAAGAGGATGGGTTGTTTCTTCCTGCTCGGCTGCATAGAGTGTCAACTCTCCATGAATAGCTTCTTCCTCAGTCGCACTCACTTCATGGAGGTTACTATTAGGTGCAAAATAGCCTTTTGTGTCGTCTGAACTATTTCCAACAGCCTCAACGCCATTTACACCTGAATTTAAACTTTCTAAAGCTCTTATTTCTTCAAACGATACTTCAAGGGAAGACGAGTGTTCTGCTGTCGATCCTGCAGATGTAATCAAGGACTGATGATCAAGATTCTGTGTATTTTTATCTTCTAATGCATTTGTCAACGTTCTTTCCTCTAGAATACTTGTCTCTTTCGGCGTAACTAAATTGTTCTGGGTTTCGGCATCTTCCTGTAAAATTGAGGGTTTTTCTATTTCACTAGTGGAAGATGTTTCCAGTGAAACGTCATTTTCATCCTGAATGGGAACATGGTAGGTAACGTTTCTCATCTGACGACGAGTGTTCATAGGTTCATCACTGGATTCTTCAGTGGTATCACCAGTTGATGTTTGTTCTCCTTTCACCTCTGCAGATGTTATCACGCACAGACCATCAATATTTTGTGAGTTTTTATCCTCTAACGTATCTGTCAATGAGCTTCTTTCTTCTGAATTAACCTTCTCAACATTGTGTTGGGTTTGAACATTTTCCAGTAATATTGATGTCCTTTTTGTCTGGCTACCAGAAGATGTTTCTGGTAAAACATCATTTTCATCCTGAACGGGAACATGGTAACTAAAATCTGCAATCTGACGAGTGTTCAAAGATTCATTACTGGTATCACATACAGCAGGATCATATCCCAATTTCTTTTGATGGTCTTCTGAAGACCCTTTGTTCAAAGTTGGTGTTCTGATGTTCGCCATATCTGCATGTTCTTTACAATGCACTACATAAGATGACGTGGCCTCTGTTTCATTGATGTCGTTTACCGTAGTATTTGTCTGTTTCTTTGAACATATGTCGGTTTTCAAATGTGTTTCTGCAACACATGGTATTGTCAACTGAAGTTCAGTATCTTCTTGTGCTGGCGCACGGTAGAGCGTGTTATTTAAATTTGCAATTTTTGCAAAAGAGTCTTCGGCCAATTTCTGGTCAACTGATGATTTTACTCGTGACATCATTTGCTTGGCTTCACGAGCAGACCACTCTGGATCGCAGCTTAAGTCCACACCATCGCACGGAGCCCCTGTTCTTAGTTCCGTGGTCATCGATCTTGACAAAGACGTTTCTACTTTGCGAACCATGGCAGTACTCAGAAAAACAGCACTACTTTCTTGCTCTGAAGCAGTATATTTTGTGTTGTTCATGATATTTGTCTCATCCGAATAAGAATTGTATGCTTTGGGAGAAGGCTTCACTAACGTCGGTTCTTTCCCTAACAAGTTAGTATCTGGGGCAATTCCATCTTTGCCTGGAGGTAACTCTGAATTTTCAGTTGAATCTAGTTCTACCGAGGAAAACTGTGTGGCATTTTGTTCAGCGGCTGCTAACTGACAAACCTTGTATATAGGCAGATTATCAGTTTCCAGTAATTGACGTTCATTGTCACTGTCCTCGTGTACATCAACATTACTTTCTCCAGGTGAAATGGATTGTCCAATTCTTTCACCTTGGTCAGTCAGGCCGGTTTCAATTTTTCTTTCAACTTTCTTTTGTATTGATTTTTGAGTTTCATTGGAAATGACTGCGGAAACAACAAGAGTGGTATTAACATCCGAAAGGGATGGTCTTTTGGTTTCAGTGAGGCTTGTGGGCACAGCTGACACAGTTTTCACTGAAGTTGGAAGTTTCTCAACACGATCCTCACAGGGTGCACTCAGTTGGACGTTAAGGTCTTCTTCAGTGCTAGTGTGATACAATATGTTTTTCATAACACTAATCTTTTCAGTTTCAGGAACGATATCCGATATTACCCATGGGGACACTATTTCTGTAAATGGCAAACTATTAACGGAGGCCACTGGTGACGAGGACAGCATTAAATGTTCTTGGTTAAGCGATTCTACACCATTGGGAATGTTTTGTTCCAATTCAATCTCATCAACAGGGGCTCCAGTGAACTGAAAGAATTCTCTTTCAGTCGATGTCGATGGTGTAGAACTATTGGCCTTGGATTCAGTTTGACCACAGAATTCCACTAATTGTGGGGATTTAGATGCCATTGACTGTTTTTTGGCAGTCGTTTTGGTTGCTACGGACACGGTAGCCAAAACCATTGCTTTGGCCACGGCTGGTATGACTGCTTGATTGACATGATCTGCTATTAATTTTTGCAGCGCATCAGCATTGTTTTTTGAAGACAATACTGAGGGTAAGTCATCTCCAGGTACAACCGTTTGTGACAATGGAAGATCTTCTTTGGTATCGTCGGAAAACACAGGTAACGTTGACTTATTTTCGAACTGCAAAAATTGAGGTGATGCGGCACCACGCTCTAAATCTTCAGACAAGATTTTCTCATGACTTTTTGAGGTTTGGAATCCTGAATGCATTCTGATATCTGAAAGCCTGTTCTCACTATCATCAACTCTTTCATCAGATAATGGCAATGTTGTCCTTGTCTGTTGGGGTTCGTTTCTATGTATTGATGATGCCTTCGCAGTTTCTTGTTTTAAAACGGTAACATATTTTTCCTTGGGTACTATTGTTGTCCATGGAGTTATGTCGTCTGACTGCACTTTTGATACCATTTTATGTCGTTTGCAAAGCGGCGGTCCACTAAAAGTTGTCATCGACTTTCTTTTAAGTTTATTACCATAAATACTGGCGTAAACCGGTTCACTGAGGCTGATCAAGTGGCTCGATTGTTTTCCCACAGAGATGACATCACAGCTTTTTGGTCTTGGTGGAACAATTTTCACAGGTGTAACCAGAGTTGCGGTTCTACAATAGGCATTAATTAAGTCTTGTTCTCTTTTGGACTTTCCGTGCAGCAACTTTTCTCTACTCATCACTTTTGACTTTTTTCCTTGTTTCTTTTCACCTTTCTTATCCTGTTCTCGGTCTAAATAAAGTTCCATGAAACTTTTTATTTCAGTGGCATCATCGTGAACATCACTCCATGCAGCTGGTCTGACATCAGATGATGGCAACTGCTCGGCACGGCTTGTTTTGCCTGACTGATGTGTGTAAGAAGGGTGGTGGTCGATCAGTTTGTATTCAGGAGGTTCCATGATACCTGACACAGTATTAGATGGTTGCAGCAATGATTCGGTGGAGATGTTACGGTCATCATCAGTCTCCTCGATAAACGATGAATCTTGGCCGGATCCAATATGTGTTTGAGACTCTGCTCCAGGACGACTGGTATTTTGCTCTGGAAGAAAGTATTCACAACTGCAAATGGTGCTTTCTACTACCGTATTATTTATCGGTTATAAAGTGTTCTCATAATACTTCCTGTAATGTTAAAATTACTTGCTATCAAGTAAGTTTAGTGGCATTAACTTACGTGAAACTCTTCTCTTGCTTGCACCCTGGTTACTTAGTTTCAGTTCAAGATTTCTGTGACTGGACCTTTGATTAGCTGTGAAAAAAGGTGACGGTCTCATTACGGGATATGTTCGGATGCAGTGAATTGATTCTTTTGATTGAAAACAATGTTAAGATTTACAATGAAATGGTTCCAAGGCTTTTTGCTGCACCCAACAATTGCTACTCTTTCAAAACTAAATGAAACTGGTGAATATCAATCAGGTATTGACATGACATACCATGACTTCTGGATGAAGCGTGAACGGGAGTGTTTCTGCCATATTCTACCTGTGAAACATTGTACACCCATCCACTGGATCCAGCTAGTCGATACTGTTGTCTTGGCCTGGGAGGAACAATTGCAGTTTTTCTTGGAGATTTCTGCTTCCAATTCATATATTTTGTCTTGATCGAGTCTTTCAAGTTCGATCCATTGCTTATTGGTACAACCACATTCGCTCTTTTTCGTTTTTTCCCCTTGCGGGTATCATTGGCTTGACCATCATTTTTGCCAAGAATTGTTTTTTCTGCTGGCAATCCGGACATCTTCAGATCCTGATACGTTCTAGACAAAGGAGACATGTCACCCAAGTGTTGAAAATGTGCATGCTTGGTACAACATATTGGTTCGTTATTCTCAATTTGAGATGGTGGGAAATGCATGCAGCTCCTAGTAAAACGTCTCTTCCTTTCTGTACCGGTCCTTGCACCTAAGGACAAGAAATAGTTTAAGATAAATATTTCATTTTCAGTGTCAAAGGTAGTATTCGTAAAACAAATTGTTCAGAACGATCGATCAACCTAGTTTATCTGAGGCACTTCATTTATTGCGAAACACCAAACATCATCATTCCCACACGAATACTAACAATAGAAATGAAGCAGCCAAGGTCTTGGCGGCGCGTCTTTCGAACGGTGTGCGCACTTGATAATATTTGCGGGTTGAAGGGGTCCCAGGGTTAAGGGGGTTGGGGGTGGGGGGGTCAAAATGTCACTTTGTGAAATTTCGCAATTTTTTTCACACCCAAAAAGAAATTAGTATTTAAAGTGATTTTTAAATTTACATCTCTGGTAAAAAACAAAAACACAT
>JBCAUG010256452.1:3984-18332 GCA_038406175.1 Haplosyllis leylae
ATGTAGTCAATTAGTTTAAAGCTCAGATTATTCCTGCAAAGTCATGGTGTCAATAAGTAATTCTACTGTATTGTTTCGTAAAAAACACTAATATGTTTCAGCACAACTTAATGCAGTGTTTCCCTTGTTAAATATCACTGTTTCTGTTTCCAGACTTCGGAGTACAACAAGAAAGTGCACTTCCACAGTCAACCCTGGAAGAAGATGAAGGCTACTCTGGATCTCAGGAAAAAACAAAACCAATTTGTTTAGAAGATTCTGAGGAGGACAATATTATGTCAAATTATTTCACTGAGAATCCCAGTTTAAATGATTGTAGTTTCAGTATTTTTTGCGCACAGGCCTCTGCAGTAACTGAAGTGAATGACTACATTGATTTGGATAATTTCTAGTACATTTCAATGACGGCGAACTATCAATCTGTCATACAGTGCAAAGAAAATAAAAATTAGTTTCGTAACAATTTTTGTTTTAATTTCCCGTAAACAGTAGTAAATCAATTAAAGGGAACAAATGTGCGGAAGAGAAGCAAGCACCACCATGGAAGAAGTAATTTCTAAGAAATATAAATATTTTTTAGTCAATAGCCCTTAATTGTTTCTTCCCACTTTCAAGGAAATGCAACAAAAAGTTGAACAGTGACATAAATATGGGATTTTGCTCTATTGTGCTATCAATCGCAGACATTGGGAAAGATGATTAGCATTAACAATTCACAGAAAACAATGTACTACAGCAGAAGTATTTCATTTAGGGCCAATGTAATTAAATTCCGGCCATTGCAAAGAAGTTAAATTGACATGAATAACCCATTTTATTTACTTTTACCGAATGCAATTGCATTGACATCTAATTGCTTTAATTTTGCCCGAAGTATTTCATTTAGGCTCAATGAAATTCATTTCAGGCCAGTCGAAAGCATTTACATTTAAATGCAATGCAAATTCATTAGGTCTCACCAAATGCAATTAAATTCAACAGTTAGTACAAAGTTGTCAACATTGCCAACTTTGTGTGATACGGGAAAACTCGATGAGGCCCGCACTTGTTAGCGAATTACCCGTCTCGTAGCAAAGAAATGAGGTAGGAAATTAGTCTTGCACATGGCCTCCAGTAAAACATGTTCATGCCATGGAATACGTCTTATCCGTCTTAGGGCAATGACATATATCATCTTTTAAAGAGACTTTAAATGAGTTGTTTGTTCTGAAGTAGACCTCATTATATTTTATCCTGTCGTGCCTAGATTTGAAATGACGTAAACAGTGCTGATTTTCTCATCCATTTCTTTTTCTACTTTTGTTCTAAAATAAGGAGCTTACAAAGAACTGAATTTGTAAACCTGTGGCCACATTTCAGGAATCTAAATTAAAAATTTGATTGAATAAATAAGCCTAAGATTTTGCAACAACTTCACGGGGAACTAAGAGGCATGTTTCATTTCAATGACTTTGAGATGGTCAGCTTTAGGCAGTTCTCACACAAAGCGAAAGCAAAATATGGAACACGATAGGGATTACACTTTTGCTCGGTGTGTGAACATACTTTTTGTCTAAAAACAGTTTAGTTTGGTTTTATTTGGATAATCACTAAAATAAATTTGGCCAAAATAGTATAAAAATTATGAAAGATTCCCCAATGTTACAAGGAAATTAACACTAAACTAGCCAAAGTCACGGTGCTACGTCTATTGACTAGTGGATCATAATAGATCTAGACAGACTTACCCACCGCAACCAGTTACTTGTTGACAACAGTCAAAAGTAACCAAAAATATCCAAAATCAACCCTGTTTAGGGCTGAGGTGGTTTAACTAATAAGCCATATGTCAAAGGTGTAAAAGAAAATGATTATGTCCATTTACCCTTTTTGAAAAACTAACTGCAATACATTAGCCTCGCACAAGGCCCAAAAAGTAACCTTTAACCTCACGACATTCAAACATCACACATTCTTAGACCTCAGACCGCACACCCCCAAGATCCTCAACACCACTGGACCCAACACTCCTAGAACCAAGATATCTCCTGGACCTTACACACTCATAGACCCCTAGCAACCCCAAGACACTCATCCCCTAGACCTCGCATACCCCCCAGACCCTACACACCCCGGATTCCCCATAATCCCTACACCGAACACATCTCATGTACACCGTGTCAGTTGACGGTCACTACTCCATCGGCAGGACCACCCAGACGATTTCGAAACATTAACGCCTGTATTCTTATCGACAAATTTGGCGATTCTAACTTGAAGTGTGCATTGAAAATCAGTAGTTGATCTTAATAAACCAACAGCGTTGTGGAATTGTTCTTGTTCTTGCATTGACCGCGACAGACAATTCTTTTTATGGATATGTCATGGAATAATAGCTCCACTAGATAACTGAAAACTAAAATTTCTATACCCGGTACCCTAAAAACGAAAAAAAAACTCGTTCATGGTGAAGAGGTTTTCGTATTTGTTGTGCACATAATTAGTGTCTTTTCGATAAGCATCGGAGTATGTTTGCACCAATAACCCAAGGTATTTGAAGTCTTTCTGTGAAACTATAAAAGAACACTTGAAAGGAACATCACTGGTATTGATTCCAGCATTGAAATATCTTCTTGCGGTAACTTCTTTACGCATTTGCTTTGTCAGTTCCCTTATTCGGGCATTGATTTCGCTAATAACCTTGACAAGGCTTGATGTCAACATTTTAATCAATATGGTGAAGGAAAATCGCTATTTGTCACGTCTTATTACAATTAACACATCTCAACATCAGATCCAATATTAATAAGTGGTTCTTTGCTTAGGAATCAAATGTCTTAACTGAGCTGGGGTATTCTAAAGTTTACTACATATATATTCTCGATATATATACAAACACCGTCTCAAGTACATTTCCTTTCTCCTTGAATGAACTTGTTGAGTTTCAAATTCCACAATAAATGGTCTTTCACAAAGTGAGCTTAGGTGTGACATGGGAGCATGAAATGTTTCACCGATCGCAAAGATAAAAATGTAAATTTGTGTTTTCCGTCCCCGGAACTACGTCCAGCCAAAGCCAACAATTCCTTGTGAGGCAACATGGATGCATGTTAGTTCTAACAGAGTCCCATTTCATCTGGCAAAGACTTTTATCGTTTGTGACCAAAGAGGACCAAGACATCTCGGTGCAGAACACATCACATGTTCAACATATGCAGCTTACTAAAAGGGAAATCGGTAAACGCTCCAAATATAACCATACATCATTGTGATAAACCGATGTCAATAACCAGAAATAGCCATAATCAATTGTGCGATTATCTAAGTCGACGTCACAATCAGACTTGCCGTATTGATTGCGACTTGTTGCTGTCATTATTGGATGGAGGTTCAATTCTGTTAGATATTCAGGAGTGGAGGAAATCTACGTTTGGTTGCTGATGTAAACATTTCTAATGTAAAATGTAAAAAAAACTTTGATAAACGAAGCAGTGAATTAAGGGAAATTTAGTCAACTTCATTTGTGAAGCGAAGTCAATGTCGAAGTAGGATGTCCTCATTAGATAACATATTCCCATAAGGTTAACATAAAGTTGTGCAATGACCCGAAACCATGCTTTCCAAGTTGGCTACTTTTCCCTATATTCACTGAGTCGAATCGTGGTTAAATTTGAGCACGCCCACCAATCTCTCATTTATTTCCAGTTTCCTATATCCTGTGTGCTACACGCTGGCCTCCTAAACATTGCTCCGGACCAAAAAGCTGGAAAATGTCCCGAATTTCCAATATGCTATCTACTTGTTGACTCCTGAGTCAGCAGTAAATATAGAATATCAATCAATTCATTAAGTTCAACATTTTCTTCAAACTACATACTTCAGTCTGTCAGATTGTAAAACAAATTTGGCGTTTTGCATAGAAATGAGCTGAGATGGATTTCAGTTTAGGCACTACCACTGAAGAGAGACATACTGTGGAAAATATGGTAAATTTACTTATTAATTTCCTTGATTCAAATTTATTTTATTGGTGGTCCGCACAAATGGCCTTGTTGATTGGGTTGTTGATTTCAGCCAGATTATTTTGGGCCTTTTTTGCAACTCCACAACTTCTATTCTTGTTTGAGGTTAGAAGCGAAGTGGTTTCACTGTCCCTCAACTTTCTCTTGAGGTTTTCAGAGGTGCATGTTCATAACTGGCAGCGCACCATGCGTCTGCAAATGAGAGGTTCCATGCGAATATAACTTCTGAAGTGTAATTCCTGTCTTTTTTGTTGAAACTACTACGCCTTTAGAGGAAGCCTTTCACTTCAAGGACAATTATACACAGTCTATATTCAAATATTCCATGCTAATGTCGATACATGGATAAACATATAATCTCAACCGCAAATGCCTTTCATCTGTTAAGTCCTTCAAATCTCTTGACACATTCATCTTATTAACACAAACTACAGACTTTTATTTGAAAGGAAAAACATTTTATGGCTTCAGATAATTTTATCACTTGCAAAATATTGCCATTAGTTGTGCATGGTTAGTTTTCAGATTTCATTGCAGGGGACAAAGTGGATCACTTGTAAACATTTCTCTTTCCTCAATTCAAGAATGGAAGACTAAATGGAACTAAATGAATAAAATGTTCCCATCTAAGATTGATGGCCATGTTTACAGCATATTCATGAAGCTTTTACTTTCTATTCAGGAATAGACAACTTTCAAGACAACTATTATTGTAGAATTTGATTTATCAAAGTTCAGATAACTCTAGAAAAATAGGAAAAAATGACTCTGCCTCTTCAGAAGTTCAAAACAAAGCATTGTCTTTTCGGATCACAAATGGTGAGAGAAACTATTTTCGTGTAAAATGTATGAAGTGATATAAATTTGCTACCAGGTATACCTCCAAACTAATTTGGAACCAACATTTTAGTTTAGGTGTAATATCGCTGTTTTATAAACATGTTCCTCTTTTACCTCTTTTACACACAAAAGCTCTCAGCACCTAAACATTGACGAGTGTGTAAGCTTCTCTTGATTCCAAGATGAAATTGGCAATGACAAATACAGTAGAATTAAAATGTGATTTGTTAAGAAATGTGTATTTAAATGCTTTTCTATTCTAATCGTGATGGTAATGTAGGTAATGGTGGTGACAAAAATATGTTTTCTGATTGTACCTTCACTCATTGAATTGAAATTCAATATTGCTGGGCTTCACTGTTCTATTTTTTGTAAAAAATTAGAATAAGAAAATATGTTTAAACATGTGTATCTAATTTCAATCATGGCATCTATCGAACAGTTGACTAACCTGTCCTTTTAATCAACTACTGTTAAACTACCTATATTTATTTGATTGTATTAGACGGAAGTACAGATTCAAAGACAAACAGCACAAGACTTATTGTACGGTCCTCTCTCGGAAGTCACCTTCCATTATCATTATCAGATCCCAGAAGACAATATGTACTTTGCCTTCAGAGATAGACTAATCATTAACCCGAATTACTCGCTAATGCCGCACTTGATTAATGGCTTTCCCGCTCGTTATCCCTTGATGTATATATGATCCTACTTAATAAGAATGCATTGTGATTACACAGGTGAAGTTTGTTTTGCTGTTTTGTTCTGATTATGTGTCTGAGTGGATGCTTCAAAAATTGTGTACTTTGTGGTGGGTACTGATATCCCTGTTTTGGACCTCTGATAATGCTTGCCCTAGATTTCAAGACTAGATAAGATCCCTTATTTGAATGCTTTGTAACCTGCATGCAATGGATTCCTCAGATTCACCACAGGTGCAACACCTACTAACCTCTTAGTAGCCAGATTAGCACACAGGCCTTTTGGGTTCATGTACTTGCACACATATAAACAAATATTGGTGGGACTTGAAACAAAAATCGAGGATGCCACAGCACATCGCTCTAACCCTTCAACCTACTACAGCCCGACAGTGGACTTCGTGGCATTTGAAGTGTCATAAAGATCAGTACCTGGCTGTATGAAGTTAAACACTTGCTTATTTGAGGAAAATGAGAAAAGGTCCTCTTTCTAATAAAGAAAATCCATCCTACTAAGTGAAGCCACACTGTGAATTCTATAGCACATTAGATCAACCCTTTCTTGATGAACATTGCTTTTTAATGGGGCCATTCAGCTGATATTACCCTACCTTACATAGATATCAGTAGCAAGTCAAGTTGTAAGAACTGTTAATAACGTAATGAAGATTGTGAGATTTTTAGCGGAAAGTCAAACAATTGTGAATAGCAAACATAGATCTACTTCCCTGCCTTACCTTGTTTTCTAATATCCTCTTAGTTTTATTAGCACATTTAGATTTCTTCACAAGGAAAGAGTTATATTTTCCCTTGAATGCCTGCAGCATTAAAGAAGCTCAAACCGACTAATGTAGAAGTTTCTCCAAGTGTGTACACCTTCATATCCAAAGCAAATAATTCTTAAACAACAAAGTGTAAGGCAAATGTTGGCTACCTTCCAATTCATTACGCTTTCAGTATTGAAGACTTTTAAGATTGTCCAATGATTCGTTTCGAAAAAAAAACCAAGAGAAATACACACCAGTGATTCTGTAATGTTGCACTTATGAGAAGGATTTCTGTTGGCTGCTAAACAATAACGTCACAAAGATTAATGTTTCTGCAAGAAAATAGTGAAAACTTTATTTTTGAGAGAATCTATTATTTCCATTCTGTTGCCAGAGGGACGGGGTCAGTAACGACATTCGGGAACTACCGGTGCGAGCCAGGTGAGCCGACCAATGTGAATTGGTTAGGTGGCCATGGCATTTGTAATTGTGCGAACTGACTGGTCCCAGTTACTGCCACGCATGTTCTGATTCAGGCTTTTATTTATAATTTTGAAATGTATTGGATCTATGAGGAGCCACTGTCGCTGGACAAAGACATTTGTATGCAAGGTGAACGTTAAATAGTCCAAAATTTGAGCATGAATATGGAGCTAGAGCACAGAATTAAATGAAGAATTAATTTATTGGAATTCACATACAAGAAACGAAGATATATTGAAATGCAAAGAGTTGTTCATCCATTGATGGTTTGAAAAGATGATATACTTGATCCCAAGGTCTGTTTCATAGAACATTTACAGAAAGCAGACTAAAATTTGTATCCTGCATTAGTTTCTCAACTCCATCCAGAAACATTAAAATTATTTATGTCATAGGCTGCACGATGTCCTGTAATGAGCTACAAACACCTTGCCATTTGATTGAATCACAGTTTATTGCCTGTCTCGTGAATCCCAACAATTAATGACATGGATTTTGTACAGTTGGCATATATTTGAGCTATTTGTTTTGAGCACAGTATTCTCAGAGAGGAACAAGTCCCCACTGAGCTAAAAGGTAAAGAAGAAGACACGTTCACACAATGTGTTAACAAATATTGGTCAGAATGATTGGCCACAATCAGGAGTACCATTGCAACAAATGAGCATGCAGTTTAAAGGAAGTTTACTCCTGAATGGAAAACTATGTCAATAATTTGAATTATGAAAAATATTGGTATTTCTACATTAAATTCACACCAGCTCCTTCAGTCTACATATGAGCAAGCTATTTAAGGAGTTCTGTTAACAAAATACAATGCATTCATACAAAGAATCATATGAGCAAGCTCCTTCTACAAAAATAACATACAAACAGACAGACCAACCACTCAATTGTTCACACTGGCTCCTGAAAGAGAATGCATTCACACAGGACATGAAATAACCATTAAAATAGCCAATTCCCATCACTACCATAGTGAATACTCAAAAGAATACCATCCAAATAAAATGCACATCACCTGTAATGCCAGTGGAAGCCACATAAAGGCATTTATTTAAAGAAGAGTTGACTGGAACAAGTTTGTATAAATTTTGACACAAAGTGTACAGATGTCTAAACAGTACCAAGACCCACAAGCAATTGATGTCCCCAGGCCTGGAGGAGCACAGGGCACCTGAGCATCCAATCAGAGCTAATGGAAAAGTTTGAGGAAAATTGATATGGATCTGTGTCAAGTTGGTACCTGGATTACAATACAATAATCTACAAACTGGTTTGTCACTGTTAGCACTCACAATAACTGTGTCATTCATGCCCAAATAAGGAGATTCAGTCCAGTTCAAGGCCGTGAACTTGATCTGACCTTGATTTGTCAACCAATCATTTCCCTGGACACATTTGGCACCTGGAAAGAGCCAAACTGTCATCACAAACAGTGCTTGATTGGCTGGGGGAATCCCACCAGATTGAGGCTGAATGATATCATTCATATGAATGACCTTTTCTGTCCAACGGTCAAGATTTCCATCACAAACAGTCACAAACCCTAAATTAACAATCAATCGAAGAAATAGCCAAAACTGTTTGATTGAAAGCCAAACTGAAAGCCAAAAGACAGTATTGAATGATACTGCTAATGGTTGCAGTATAAAAGAAAATAGAGAGATGTATGACCATAAACAGCATTTGGTGAATTTTGTTCACACTTTTACACATAGAGCTTACTTTCCTAACTTCAAATTAAAAAAAATACGGGATATTGAAGATATTGGCATTAATGTTTAGTAAGCAGTTAGTTTTCATAGCCGGATGGTGGTAGAAGGCGCTTATACTTTCTAAAAATGTGAATGACAGATTATTAATAGTAACTGACTGTTTAATAAAGGAATCTGGAGGGTATCAACAACTGACTGCCCTGTTTAGGAACTCTGACGACGTCTACAAAAAGCTTGAAACATTTCGTCACTTGCTTGGTTGGTCGTTTGGACACACAATCAAAAGAATTAGATTTAGTGTCGAGCTTGTTGGAATCTGTTGAACAGAGCAAACAAACTGCACAATGTCCGCACGAGTTGCCTTATCTCACTGCTTAAAAAGTATGTGGGTAAGGAACTAGCCTGTCATGTTGGCTAGACAGTGTCACAGTCTTGCGAGCCAATGACGCAGGGAGCGATAATCATATTAACCGAGGTTATTGTTTATCCTGAAATGGCCTTTTCCGTAGATGAATCAAAGTTATTAAATTTTAAAGACAAAAGAAACATACGGAAATTATAATTGTTCTGAACCTGCGGAAAAACAATCACAGTTGCCTGTAATTTTGTTTTAAAAAAAGTTAACTTCTAAACAAATCCTTATGTAAGTTGTCGTCCCTAAAGGACATGCGGTTAAAAGCAAAGAGACTTAACACATGAAATATTCAACAAGTAAGATTAAGTCTCAGATGCCTCACCTGTCTCCACAATTAGAATTTAAATGATGTAAGATACAGTTCCCTTTGTTGTGGTATTTTGCTACATTCTAAATTCAAGATATTTTAACTTAGCACAAACTAAAACATGAATTTGTTAGTATACAGCGAAATAAGGATCTTTCACATGACATGTACACTGTCAGGATGCGAAATAAATTCTATTCACTGAAAGAGAAGATGACATTTCTGTAAATTCATATTGGTCTGTCCATTGTGAACATGATGTGAATTCCACAGATATTTAGTAAATATATCTCTATTGAAAGATTTTTAAGCTTTACAATCATGTTTTTCCTATTTTTATTTTGAAATTAGGTGAATTCATCTAATTATTTGAATTAGACAAGTGCTTCATAGATATTGGAATATGTTATCTATGAATAGTAATTTGTATACCCACAATGTATCTAGCTATCTATGGATAGTGCATTCATTTTTCTCTATCCATGGAGAGTGCTTATTCATTTTTCACTATCCATGTATAATATAATGCTACATTATCCATGAATAACGAAATGCTCTATGGATAATGCAGGTCACCTATCCATGAATAGTCAATTCTAGTATCCATGTGCAATTAGATAGATTAGTCTAATTCATCTAATTCAGCAAGACCCAAAACCAAAATAGGAAAAACACGATTATTCTTATCAGTTTACAAATTTCTTCACGAGAGACTATTTTCTTCCCGTTTATTTTTCTTTTACATCCACATTCTGTACTTTTAAACTTCACAAACTTTTTCAAAACTTATACAGTCATATCTGGAATATCTTCTCAGTATTTCATTTCGCAAAAGAAATTAATTGGTCTGATTCAGGAAATGAATAATCCGCTTTCGACTATTAATCTTGATTTTTAATTCTAATCTTTTCTATATCACAATCGGCAGTTAATGAAAGGGGACAATTTGTGAATACAAAAAGAGAAATCCATGAAACTTATGTGATATAGCCTCTTACTTGATGATCCTTATTTTCTGAACTGAATAAACTTTGTCCCACACTTTGCACAGAGTAAAAATACAATGACAGATTACGTATTGGCGTGTCACAGAATAAAGCAGATCCAAGTTAAGAAAAGTGTGGGAAATTAATGGTGCCAGCAACACTGATCAAAAGCATCATGACCTTTCAATTTGGTCGCACAGGGGCTGTGACACACGATGAATTGTGCGGTTATTATCTTGGCAATCAGTATAATAGTCTAATGCATTGTAGGACTTTCTTTCATGTAGTGCTATTTACATCGTATTTCGGCCTCTTTTGGGCCTCACACCCAGTTAGTTTTTTTATAATCTTGGCAACGAGTCACCTTATTGGCGGCTCCTAAGAGTCGTCTTCCGATTGGATTATATGTTTCAGGGCAATGTCTGGACTAGAATACTACTAGAATACTACTAGAATACTCCTGATTGGGGGATGCCCAATCAGAAAGAATACGTAAATTAGGGCAGATGATGCATAAGAAAAATAGCCACTAGTCGCCAGTGAAGTTTATTTAATTCATTTAATTTAAATGTCATTTTCTGATAAAGAAGACAAAATTCCTACAGAAGCCAGATCTCATTAGATGTTTTGGAATATATCCTCTTTGAACATCGCTATCTGAAATAGTCCTATGTAATATGTTAATATGTATGCCCATTTCAAATTCAGCAAGCGGAAAGGCTAGACTGGAAATACAGGCGCCTATACTTGATTACAGGAAAACTGAGGTTTCCAATTTGCTGTACAAATACAACTTTTAAGACAACCACTGTATCCATTAGAACCTTACAAATTAGTGTGAATTAGTCTGAAAGACTCTTGTCTGATATAAAATCAACTGTTAATGTTCTGAAGCAACGAACTCAATTGCCCTGCGTATTCAAACACCATCCCCAAAATCTACATTTATTAAGATATCGATACCACTTCCAAACTGAGTTTGAAAATCATCACATACTTCAAATCATTGGTCTCCTGGGATATTTATTAAAATAATATTTGAAATTCATCATTTAAAAATGGAAGAAAATCAAAGTTAATGGTAATTTGTGTTATGGGATGTGAGCATTTTAAGACAGTAAATTCATATTCAAATGACCATTGGGGTTTGAACAGGAAGACAGTTTTAAAGGAATTCCATTCCCATACAGGTGGTCTGAAACCATTATACCGGGTAGTGTAATCTTAACTGAAGGAACTACAAGTCACTGTACCAACATGCAATTTTGGGATTTACTAACTTCACTGCAATCAGGGAGTACACGTAGGGTTGGTTCATACAGTTCATGAGAAAATGCGCGCGGAAAAGATGGAGAAAACGAGTTGAATTTTTACGGGAGTGAGACAGAAAGGTAAAAAGAATGCAATCCAGTAATTTGCAATTTGGGAATTGATCTGTTTTGCGTTTGTTCACATATGGGAAGTGTGCGATTGAGACATCAAGCAGTATGTGCGTCAATGATTTGGAAATAAATGTTTTTTCGTAAGAAATGGCAAATACAAGAAAAAATGTTGCTAAATACGATACCAACGACATTTTCCAACCAATGTTACCGTTTGCAATGGTCATTTTATTGATGTCATCATATCATACCATACCATACCATACTAATTGGAAGGACATTCTATCGCTCAGTGTAAAGAAAGTCATCAAATATTATAATCATTATCATCCAGTAAGAAACAAGCGCAGAAATTAATAGGCTTCAAAACAGTTTTTACACCAGCACAAATTTCTCTTCTCATACGTAAAGACGTCACTGTTTCTTTCGAATTCCATGTCAAAGTGTGATTAGGTTTTCACACCATGCACATTTACCACCATCCTCTTTTGAGGTTAGATCTCGCCCTATGAATAATGTGTACGAACCTTAAGGATACGAGACGGGGATTAACCCAGTGTGCCTGTAAAGTTAGAGCATCAGTCACTAAATGAGCACTAATCGTGGGGATTAAACGAACAGTCGACACTGCGTCTACATGCTACAGTCTACGTCTCCAGACTGAGTAGTTTATCAATTCCAAGTAACACACTGACAGTCTGTATCAGTAATCAAATGGAATTGACCAATGCCATCCAACAGGACGCCACATTGATGACTGAGTATGTTTTTGCAATAAATACCACATTACTTTTCATTGTTACCGCCCGCATCCGAAGGATGGGGGAAGGTAATAGTTTCAGTTTGTTTGTCAGTTCACAAGGGGTGGGGGGGTACCCCGGCCAGGTCCAGCTGAGGGGTGGGTACCTGAGCAAGGTGCAGCCTGGGAGGGGCTACCCAGGGTACAGCAAAGCGAGCACTTGCTACGCAGCGGGTGGTATGCCTCTTACATTCACGCAGGAGGACTTTCTTGTTGTTAGCTTTTTGAAACAATCTAGATGGACCACAATGACAGCTTCCAATCTCGTTGGGTGTGCAGTTGCACAGGACATGTGCATCTTTGACTTCTGCTGATGCTCAAATAAGGTTATCAATTCGAAGCACTCAGAACAGAGCTGCCTGCCTATTAGAAAATTCCCAAAACATGTTCATCGTCCAAGCGACGGAATTGGAGAAATTTTCTGAAAATGGAACTTGACCTTGACGTTTAAGCACACGAGTGCACGAAATGCACTCACTATCTGTTGTCAATTTATCCGGCCTATTTCTGGATGGTAGGGCAAATCCCTGAATGTCCATAACCATCGATACCAGCAAATCCAGTCCCCTAAGTGATTTGTAATGACACATGAATTGCATGATTATACAATTTAGCCTAATTAGGTCACTGAGTACGTGACCTAGATTAATTGAGGTCACAACAAACGAGTGACATATAAAAAAGGACAGTAATCAGGTCACTCCATTGATCACTTTTAATGGTAGTACATCGTACGTGTGAATTCTTGATTATCGTTAAGACATATTTAATATTCAATGGGACGTCCACGATGTCCGAAAGGAGGAGTTTTCATTGACAAAGGGTCAATTTGACGAACCCGAATAAAATATCTGATTTAGTAGTGGATACAAAACTGGGAATTTTCTTGACCTCTGGAGTCCAGTCCTGGTGGATCTGGCGAGCCCAGTGTGTGCCCCGTAGTGACCTTTTCAGTGGCAGATCCAGGATTTCCCAGATCCAACCTCCTATTAATTTGCCAATTTTTTCCCGAAAACTGCATGAAAATGAAAGAATTTGGATCCAGAAGGGGGGCGCATCCCTGGTGCCCCCCTTAGATCCGCCAATGCTTTTATTCAATTTAATTCATTTCTTTTAATATTTTGACAACATTGTGCCCTCCCTTTAGGAAGGTCGGTGCCCACTATGAAAAATCATTGATCCGCCAGTGCCTCGATTCCGTCTTGCCATTTCCTGCAGAATCTACTGAACTACACAAAGTATTTTAAAGAAGTTAATAATTTTACAAGTAAACGATGGAGAAGATGCATTTCTTCTTTAGGTAAAGATGGAAGTTAAGCCGCACTAATGTAGCAATAATGCAGGGATGTTGATGGATTGTTAATGGGTCTTCACAATTAGTTTCATTTACCTGACATCATGCCCACGCTTTCCTGAGTTGCCTGCATCACAGTTATCTCATGTACTGGCCTCAATGATATTTTAAGGTCAAGGATTAAATTTAGGGCAAAATGATGAACGATGAAAATGATATTAACAACTTACCAGCTACTGATGTGATTTATTATCTTCTGTTTAACCTGTAAAATAGAGAAACACATTTAAAATAGTTAGTTCCAATTATCTCAAGCTAACCTATTGCACTCTGAGTTCTGAAAATCAACTTTTGTTCTTTGATCTTAAAGTTTCTTTAGTACCGCATATTGCAATCTCTGTTGGATGTAATCATTGTGGAGTTATTGATACTACTGATTGGTACTTCTCTGGTGCTTAGGTTGTCTTAGGTTGTCTAACATTTTAATTGCTAGGCGGTTCCAAGCAGATTCGAGATATTCATATTGTAACAGGTTGCGAATATGCTATTGCGAATTCTGAGGAGAGGAGCGAAATCGTAACAGTATTTGGCTTCCGTTGGGCCAAAGAGCGACTATCCATACCTCAGAGATCTCCTCAGACTTTCCCGCCAA
>JBCAUG010256563.1:0-18329 GCA_038406175.1 Haplosyllis leylae
TGTGGAAATTGTATCCCCCGTAAAGAAAACATCTCACAACTGTATTTACACAAAATTGAATTAGCCAGGCAATAATCTAATTCTTAGATCTACAAGATGCAATTCCAAAGAAGGATAGTATCAATAAATATTGTTTGTAAAGAATTAACAAATAAAATGAGGAAGAAATTTGGAAATGGCGTCGTCAAAGGATGTCACTGATGATCATAAAACAGACAGATTTTTTCTTTGGTCGTTCACCGCAAAATTGTGCCAATCATGTCTGTCCTTATTGATTTCGCACTGGGTTCATGAACAAGTTTTCATGTAAGCCTTTTGCTGATTGGCACCGCATTCACATATTGTTGATAAAAAACCCAACAATCCATGAGAGAAATGCTGAGTTCCAACAAGTAGCGTTTTTTGCTTCAACAAGTGTGCCGGATGTCTCTTTGTACTTAACAGAGAGAAACTCCACTGGGGTTTTCCCTAAATGCAGCAGAACTTCCATTGAATTCAGCGAATTCAGATAATCTGAGAAATCACTGAAGCACGAATTAAGTTCAGTGTAAGGATCTGCTCTCATACTTGTGTCCCTGTAGTACAGTGGTATCATATCTGTCTCTTACACAGGAGATATAGTGGGTTCAAATACAGAAATCCTTATTTTTATCTTTAATTGTTTTGTCAGCGAATTCGGTGAAAACATTTATGGAAAACTCAACTGAGACTGATTAAATTAACTTGATGAAGTTATTTGCATGTGAATCATCCATGCACAATAGTTGTGCTTTAATTTATTCATTGGGAACTTGTTAACCGTATATTAATCTGCATAAGTACTAAAGACAAAAGAGTGAAATATGACCACGTCTCTCAATGTCGGGGATTTCACAAAGGCACAAAATCGGCGACATTAGCAGAAATGTCAACTTTGTATTGCTTTATACTTGCAGTTCACTGCATTGTTTTTACCAAATGATGTTCGAAAATGTCAAATTAGGTATCAGTACATAAAAGAGGATTAAATTTCAAGGTTGCAGACTTCATTGGTCTAGTGCTAGTTTCTAGTTAATTTCTTATGGTACAGCCTGATCAAAGTTGGCAATATTGGCTTTATTGTATTGTGAAGAGTTTGTGAAAACTTCTTTCATAAGCGGTGTGAACTCTCTGACCAGAGTGAAGGATCCGGTTTCAATGTTAAAGCTGTGCCACCTGATACTAATGCAGGTCTACCTGATAGGAATGTGGTCCAAGTGATTAACCTTAACGACAAGGGATCATCTGCCTCTGGTGATTGCTGTCCCTGTGGACCTTCATTAATCGGACAGGGGATGCGGTGTTCAATTTAAAGTTTGATACAGCAAAGAGCAAAAGGACGGGTCTTCTCATTCATTTGAGTTGTTTCACAATAATTTTGCATTGTTCATTACTAGAAATGAACGTGAAATTGTCCCAATTGACCAATGGGCATTGTTCTTCCAGGCATTGTCGGGGTGTCTATGAATAAAATAGCATAGCAATTAGTGTCCATATATGTGATTGGATGCCCGACTTCACGTTCATTCCTAGTAATGTTGATTTGGATCAATTCGTCATTTTATCAGGCTTATTTGGCATCCTTTTAACTTAAACCTGATTTGATCTGATGCTTATTTCTGAAGTAATCCATGAAAATTTTATATTTTAGTTACACAAACTTGTTAAACATTGAATCCTAAAAGTTATAATTTTTCCAAAACGACACAATAGAAACAGAAAGTAATTACGGAAAAGCTTTTACCCTTGGTTATGACTCTCGGTATTTACGAGTCGCTTATTTGTATCTTCCCAGCAGAGGCATGTCGGAAGTTGATGAAATAAATGATTTTACTTGGAGGAAAGAATGCATCTTTGTTTGATTAAAAAGTGGAGTACTTGCACAGAGAAGTGAAACAAGGCGAAGCAATAGGCCCAATGGTGGTTTCGAAGAAAACCGTGGACCACAACAGAAATTTTCCCAAATATAATCTAAGTCAATTTAAGCTAAGAAATGATGATACCAAATAAAATTACTCATTCTAAAACGTATGTTGGTGAATGAATTCCTAGCGCACCAGCATAATTCAGTACATTTTATTGTTTAACACATCGTTCCGTAGAAAATATTCTACTGGGAGTAACTTTATTCCATGTCACATAAATTTACAAATAGTAGTTCTTTTTAAATGAACTCAATTATCTCAATTAGCAAAGTCTTAAATATTATCATCCATTTTCGAGTATGACATTTCCAAACATACAACTTAACCATTATCGTCTGGAATATCACCAAAACATTTCTTTACGTACAGAATTGTACAAAATGATACTACTTATCTTCCTGTTGCTGGTGCCATTAGCCCACAATGGAACAATAGGGAAAGATTAAGAAGCATGCCGTGCATTCTAGATACTCCATTTCATTAAAAGCCCTCCCCCTGGGACCCTGTCGTAATCTTCGAAGAATCCATGTCGCCGGTTAAAATTCAGCCAACACCGGTGGGCCTAGGTTTTGGTCGCGGGGTTGGGACCGGGATTTGGTCGCGGGCGGTGGGCCTAGGTTTTGGTCGCGGGGATGGGACCGGGATGTTCTGTTGGAATCGTACTGATGTAGTCAAGTGAGCCCATTTTAAGAACCTGGAACTGTGAAAATTGACTTCCCATTTTCCTTCTTTTCTGCAAGCTTCTTTTTTTTAAACATTTTGAAACACCTTTTCGAACAAAAATGTTGGGCTATTTTTTCATTCTTGAATTCATTTTTTTTGAAGTACCTGCTATATTCGTAACATCTTAACATCCTTCTTTTCAAACTACTTGTTATTGCTTCACACTAAGAAGATGAAATGTAGACAGACTCACCGCAAGTTTAATGCTTTGATTACTGTGCTAAGTTACTGCGTGGTTGTAGGTCTGAATCTATAACACCTTTATAAAGTCTCTACTGACTAAAGAAATGAGCCAAGCCCAAAATGTGAAATATTGTATGAAACAAACTTCAGTTAAAGGTTTTGCAAGTAGCACATGTCTGGTTGGTACAATTGGATAGGCAGTAATGGTCAGTGTTGTGGCTTCAACTCCCACTGAAGGCAATTTTATTTTTTTGCTCAAGCTTTTAAAAACCCCTTGACGTGAATTCAGGCTTAAAATGTAAATTTGATTGTATCATCAAAACTCGAATTGATACACACCAACATTCGGCTATTGCCCACAACATGATCTCGTACTCAAATCACATCACTTATTTTTGGGCTAATCATACAGATTTTGAGCTATGGGCGACAGCTGATGTTTAAAGCCAGGGTGAATCCCCTCAATAGCAGCTTTCTTTGTCATGATACATTCTTCTGATTGACCTCTAAGTGCTACACCTGCTGACCTCTGGGCAGCCATCTAGATGGGTCAATCCTTTTCTCAATGGTTTTCAAGCAGAAGTACGAAGCAAGAACTAGGTTGAGAATCCAGGTACTTTAGTGCAGCAAAGTCCGATGAGTTGCGTTCGTAGTTACTTCGGTGGTCTAAATGTTTCCTTTACTTTCCTTTACTTTTCACACCCAGTGTCACAATGACCTTAGCTCCTCCCACGACTTTATATTGGTGATTCGGTATTTCTAGTTCACTAGAGAAATGGAAACTGCCACTGTACAGTTTTTAGAAACTCACATCTAGAAAAAAATTTCGGTTCTGTGTTGTATACGTCTGTATGGGTGCAGCGACGGAGCCTTGATCAGTGGATCACAAGGAGTGAACCTCCACCTTGCACCAAGATGAAATAGTTACGTGTTCACAACTTGGCATCACACGTTGCTGTGACGTCAATTTATGTAAAGTTGGATGAGCCCTCTGCTGGGGGTTTTGACTTTCATTACAGAGCGCCACTGAAACGGCACTTACTACCGGCATTTCTTTCTATCGATGACGCCGATCAATCAATTTAGTGGATACAAAAATAGATATTCACGAAAAGCACAACAATCTAGGGGCGAGGAGAGCCTATCCGGTAACAGCGAATGTACAATGTAAAGGAATGAGCTACAAATAGAATGCAAAGGAAATGCTACATGAAATTATTACCGCCCGCGTACGAAGTACGATGGAAGGTTATATTTTCAGTTTGTTTGTCTGATCACCAGGGGGAGGGGTACCACTGTGCACTGGTCCCTGGTCTCTGGTCCCAGGTCCTTTACTGTGGGGAGGGGGTACCCCCAGGTATCTGGTCCCAGATTCTCTTGGGGGGGGGGACGAGATGAGAGTTCCGAACTGTACCACAGTCAGGTCCAAGGACAAGGATACCTCCTGCCCCCTCTCCTCTGGCAAAATGCCAGGGGTACTCCTTCCCCTTCCCCCTGTTCCCCCTCCATCTCCTCTGTCCTGTTCCCTTCCCTCCCCTCACTTCCCCCTCCTCATCCCCTTCTCTCCCCGCAGACAGGACATGCCACGTACAGTATATGGCAGGAGGACTTTCTTGTTTTTATTCTAACGTTGAATTTAATTGTTTTCAGAAGTGACAAGTGTTTCAGCCTCTTGTAAGCGATGCGCTAACGGCGGTAAACTCCTGCTACCCAACAACATCTTCGGCCACTGTCGATGTGTGTGTTCGGGCCAGTTCGCCGGGCCGAAGTGTCAGTTCTCCGTGAAGTCGAAGAAAGCCGAGGGTACGTCCGGGCTGTGGGACCTGCTCATCCGGCTGGACACGCTGGAGAGGAAGATGCACGAAAAGGAGCAGGCAGCAGACTACCTGCAGCAGGAGAGATCGCAAAGTCTCGGGGATAAAGAAGACGACGTCTGGTTAAATTAGCGACATCTGCAGGTGAGTAGCGCATTACCAGAAAGCGAAAGCGAACAATATTTTTGATATTTGCCGTTTATCCTTAATTTTCTTTGATTGCTCTTTCATCTTTTTCTCTTTTGTTCTCGTTTTCCTTTGGTGTGAACAGACCATTAGAGGTTATTCACACCAAGCGAGTAGGGAAGCGAAAGCGAAAAAGAATACTTTCAATTTCGCTTCCGATTTTGCTTCATGTGAATATGCTTTTACACCTTGATGAGAATCATTGTATCGTAAGGGCCTATTCATACCGGGTGAAAACGGAAGGGAATACGAAAGATATAAGAAAAAAAACAACTTCGCTTTCGTATGCTGTGAATTGCCCTAAAGATTATGTACTTAAATTTGAGCAGCGCTTCATGAGACGGAATTCGAATAGATCTGAGTAAAATACATTGAAATAAACTACATCAAATAACACGGGATTTTTCAATACAAGAGTGTTTCCTGAAGCTTCGTATCCTAAAATTCCCAACACAAAGACGTTTACAGGAGAAATTCTGCAACGCACTCGCATTAGTAAGGTTTCATGCTGTTGGAAGTTTCGCAATACACACTTAAAGTGGGCACTGCCAATTTTGGGATAAGTATGATAAATATTTTTGTCATTCAACCATACTGATGAAGAATTAGCAAAGGTTTCACCACTGAACCCTTCCAAAGTGATATTTGGTGAAGTACATTTTCAAAGTGAGAACCATATTATCAATAGTAATAGTTTCAAGGGCGGATCCGGGATTTCTTGACGGAGGGGGCAACAACCCTCCGTGGGACACACCCCCTTGGAAACGTCGTTAAGTTTCCACTATGTATTCATGACGAAATCATCATTGTAATAACTAACGAAAAGTTTGATATTTTGACGTGAGTGATAATTGTCCGGCCAGCTTTACTTCAAATTTGTTTAATGCGTTCCCTGCACAATTTGTATGATTTCATAATCAATTAAATTAGCCTAATCCGGCTTCTCTTTTTGCTGCAATTACTCGGAAAGGGAAAGTAGCACATTTTAAGTAGGAAAGTCTTCCACACAAGGCGACTATACTAAGAATTCTGGATTTCAGAGCCATCTTATCCGCAAATTAGTGGTGTTTTTCATTTATGATTCATGTGGCGAATTTTTCATTGATATAAGATGAGCTTAACTTAATAATTAATGTTGTGAAGTACTTGAAAGAAATCATACGGCCTACTTACGAAGATGTCTGATAAAAATAAATAATTTTAAAATAATTTTAACCCAATGCTAATTTGCGCTGCCACAGACTAACCACAGGTCGTATTCGGTACGGGATACTAACCCTAGCGCCTGGCAAAATCCTCTGACTTTATGACCACAAAGATGAAATAGTGGAATTCCTTTTTTCCACTTTTTGTCTTTCTTGTAGCAGAAAGGAAAAAGTTTGAAGGAAAATAGTTACCAAGACACTACATAAGATCAAGAGATTTCGTAAAATTCATTACGCATTTTGTCTGATTCAAAATTTAAACTGTAGATATAAAAATTATTATTATTATTATTATCATGAAAAGAAACCAAGAAACTTGTAAACGTAACACCTAAGGTGCGCACTAAGAATCAAAACCTATTGTAGTGAAATAGATATATGCGCAAGTTACTTAACGGAAGAGTTTCACATGCTGGCTAAAAACCAGGACATCACTCAAGTCTCCCACATCGCCCACCTCATCCATTTAAGTAAAACGGACACCAGAGCAAGTGTATTGATTAACTTCAAGGGTCAAATTCCTTTGAGAGTTTCGTACGTGTTGTTGTTTGCCTTGCATTGTGACTTTCGTAGACGTCATCGCCGATTGTGTCGGTATCGAGTAGGGAATTGAACTCTTCTTCATCAGACGTTTGATGCGTCAAACTGATGTTTTGAACGTTTTTTTTATTTTTTTAAAAAAAAATTTGGAGGACATTAGACCTTTTTTTTCGTGGGGCCACTGATACCCCTGTTTTGAACTTCTGGTGACATCTGCCCTGGGTTTCATAGCTAGGGTGGATCTGTTGCATGCTTTCTCACTTGTGTGATCCTCAGATTCACCTCTGGTGCGACACCTTTTGACTGTATAGAGGTCAGCATGGCAGCCGAGCCTTTCGATCCACATACTTGTTTTGAACGTTTTGATTGATTTTGACTTTTCACTCATTTGACATTTTCGTAAATAGCCAACAACACAAAATTGACATATCTGTCAACACCAATTTCTCTAGTCTTAAATCACAGTCATCCACAATGGTTGATAAAAGAAATTCCCTTACATAGATCTCAATAATTACATATTGTGAAACTTGAAATACCAACTCAAAAGTGATAATTTCTCTGAAAATGAAATGCGATTTTCACAGATATGTCATATGTATCACAATATTTTGTGTCAATGTTGTACTATTTGTGAAAAACCTCCAATGTCAAGAAACAATTGAATTTACACAATAGAACAAAAAATGTACTGTTTTTGATGACAGCACCCTACTTTTGCTGTAATAAAAACGGTTTAACACCTCTTTATTGAAAATGAGACAAGTACAACGTATGCTTTGACATCTAATGGATCAATAAATGATTTAGCTTGATTATTTAAAAGTCATTGAATGTAATTTTGCATTTTTCGTTTACAATTTTACAATCTCCGACGAATCCAGTGTGTAACAAGCCAATTCCAGGGACCAGAAATCCGTCACAGTTCAGCATCAGGAAAGGCAATTAAAGTGGATCTGGAAATTAACGAACAGGTTTTATTGTCCCACGCAATGCTAAGATTTTGTGTATAGCTTTACAAAGTGTCTTTGGAATAACTGGTGCCTTGAAGTTTACTTCAAAGCCAGCAATTTGGTAATGTAAATTCAATTTTAGAGCTGAGAATTCTCGTTTATATTTTTTATGAACTGACACAAGAGCTGTAGTACAGAATCAGAGGGGAATCCATTTTTTGATAAAATTAGTTCTAGATCTCAAGGTACATTTACTTTCACTTTGTTTTATTGCTGGCTCATTAGAGTCAGCAAAGTGGTTGAGATGGGCCTGACGGAGGTTTTCAGGACAAGCATTTGAGAGTTTTATGATAATTAGTCCTACTTTAAGCTGCCATCATTGGTAGGAATTTGTTTACACAGAATGCTGCCATGACGTCACGAGCAACGACGCAACGTCATCTTTCCTCAGTTTCTGGATTTACAATTAGGTCAAACAGTTGGATTTCAGTTTGCTCAACTATCTTGAAGGGTAGCTATCCAGAACGCAATTCAAGGTTACACATCAGATTGATACATGGTGTTATACTTTATACCTGCTTCAGACAGTGGATATGTATAACGGACCGGTGCAATTGAACAAATTATTTGCAGGATTTATCCGCACAGAGTACTATCCGTAATTCTCTGGGGTTTTAATTACACTACAGCGTTTTACATCCCGCAGTCGTTGGTTCTTACAGCAGAAGCTTCTACGGCTGCGGCTCTTCGTTTGTGAGGATTGCTTGTTCTTGTTCAACAGGAAGGAAACAATTAATTAAACTGACTTCTCTGATCTCTGTCCGTTGCGACAGGATAAGGAATTGCGTTTTTTTCTGTTTGTCTTCTTTCAGATTTTAGACTCCGAGACAATACAGTTTCAAACATTTAAGTTTTTTGCTGGTTCGTTTAGTCGGCATAGGGTGCCCGCAAAAAAATGGGAATACCTTTAAACATTGTTGCAAAGCCGTGTCTGTTTTGTACGAGCCAGCAATCTCTGAAGTAGATCTTCACGTCGAAATTTTCCCTAATTGGAAAAACAATATATTTCAACTACTGGTCTCCAATTATTTGAACGCATACTAATTCACAATGCTATTTTGTCCATTAACACCTCAACAATATTTGGTACAATAAAGGCTATTGGCTAACTGGAAGACCATATTTGGCGATGATTGCTAGTAATGTTGATGTCACTGGGGATTATTGCTAGTTTATTCTCAAATTTAACAAGTACGAATAATGCTTAATACCGACTTAGGGAGTTTCGGAGAAACCCTTTTGGATCAGTTTAATTCAATTCATTTAAACAGAACCAGTCAAGGATTACTGTAAGCTATTGAAAGTGTATCTGGGTTTCAAACTCACAGTTGGCTCTTTAGTGTAATGGCTATAATGGCTGGCTGATGATCAATAGGTTGTGAGTTCAAGTCTAACAGAAGGAAGTCTCTTTGATTTTTTGTTATCTTGCCGAAAGAGCAATCATTGCTAGTAATGTTTTAATTCAGCATACATTTGCACTTAAATTTATTTGATTGCCAACTACATGAAATAAACAAGTCTCTGTTGAGAGACATTTTTTGCATTATTCCCGTGAAAAGATATTTACCACGCTCTGGAGACTTTTCCTGGTAATTCTGCAAACAATGCTCAACTTTGTGTAATAGAGACAACTAACTATATATATTTCATTGAAGAATGTACCTTTTCATGCCACCCTAGGTCATGATTCCATTGCCAATTCAATAGTGGATCCTGGATATTTTAGAAAACGGGATCAAATGCACTGGCACCATGGTGTAATCTATTCACAGTATATGGTTCAATTGTCCTCGAAATTGTTTAAAAATAGGTGCGTGAGCCCCTGGGCTCCAAAGTCTGTCGTTGCAATTTGTTTTTGATTTCCTATCACAAGGAGACGCACTAGTTAAGGTTAGCGTTCCAGATATATTCTTAATTCATTTGCCCTATCCGAAGTTGTTGAATGGTTAAGAGCGTTTTTTCCGGCAGGCTCGATCAAGAGTTCGACCCCCACTCCGTCTCAATGCACACTGGATCAAACAGTCTCAGTTGCAATACTTGGAATCAAGAGGTCAGCAGGTGTCCATTGCATGGAAGTGAGAAAGTACACAAGTAAGGGATCAATTTTGGCCTTGAAACTCAAGGCAGGCATCACCAGAAGTCTAAAGTAGGGTAATCAGTGGCCCACAGAAATGATTTATGTCACCCCCCCCCCAATTTTTTAAAAAAATTCTTTATTCGTTTCAATACGTGACCTAAGCTGGCAAAGGGACCATGACATTCCCAGTTCTGTAAACATGGGTCATAAAATGTTTGCCTTAGAAATTGGTCTTACGGGTTTCCTCTTTTTTGACGCTCCCATGTAGTTTCTGAATCCGCTACTATCTTTTTTCTGTTCTTTCATTAATTGCCTTCACGGAGATCAACATACAATAAACAATCAAGTCTCAATCAGGGACAATGACCATATTTAATTATTGTTTTCATTTCACTTTTAATGGATTGCCGCATTTAGTGAATTATTTGGAATACAAGTATTACAGTAACGGTTTCAAGATTGTTCCGTTTATCTGTTGTGTGGGTTTTTATTTAAGAGTACCTGAGGTCATGATCAACAAATGTTGCATGCAGACGTCATACTCACAAAGACCACAACATTGAAAATCAAATTGATGACGCCTTCTTCGTTTGTGAAGTGGGGTGCATTCTCGGTGCCTTCAGAAGCTGTCCAAAATATTACGTTTGCTGTGTTTTGCATTCCATCTAAATATTGGGCTATAACAGAAAGAACAGCCTACAGAGGCATGAATGACATTCACACAGGTTGTATTCAAATTGAACTGCTTTGAATCATGGATTCCAAAGTGAAGAATTGAGTGTTTTTATTGTATTCTGAATATCCTTCGTCGAGGTTTCAGTGGACAATGATGCAATCAATAGTTTTTAGTTACATGCATTAATTGATAATTAAGTTCATTAAGATTGAAGTCTAAAATATAGGTGAAAGATCCATTGTGGATCTGAATAACAACAGTTCGTCCAGAAAATCAACAGAGCGATTGAAAGGCCTATCTTTTTTAAATAAATTTTTGAAGGACACCTGTCACTCCTACCCCTGATTTTGACTTCTGGTGACATCTGCCCTGGGTTTCAAAGCCAGGGTGGGTCCTTTGCTTGCATGCTCCCTCTGGACGATGGCCTGTGCATGATGGATTCCCCAGATTCACCTCGGGTGCAACACCTGCCGACCTCTTGATGGCCAGCATGGTGGCCAGTCGCATTTTCCTACATGCTACATATGTAGCAGAGGTAGGATGCTGGGATTCGATCAGGAAACCTCCTACACAGTTAGCAGACATGCTATCCACTTGGCCACCTCAACCATTTTAACTTGGCACCTTCCCTTAAACGTAGCGGCAGAGGTCCAACTCTACTGGCTGCTCCCCTTAACACTTGAGTCCTGAGCTTAAGGCACCATTTCCCCTTCTACCTTCTCCCCTGGTAGAAATGTTTTCATTTCAATATGAAAAATTTATTGGATTTTTTCTTGCAAATGATACATAATTAATCAGGAGTGATAATTCTTCCAAATAATTACAACAATTATTATATTTTTTTACTTCTAGCACATTTTATAGATTAATTACAATGTAAATGTTTACTTTTATCTACAAAAAGCATAGAAATTCATCATATTACATTTCTTTTATTTTTCAAATAAGTTGCTTTTTGATTAAATTTATCAAACATTATGACTTTTAAAATAATTAATTGGAAAAGAATCAACATTTATGAAAAATGGGTCCCACTCACAACAGTCAAAATGCTCCATGGGGGCCCTAAAAAGGGGGGTCGGTTAAAATCACCACACCGGCTCATAAAAGGCCTATCTTAGAAAAACGAGCGCATTGTCTTGGAAGAGATGTTTTCGGACTGAAATAAAGACATTTGAATTGCCCCTAATGGCTCGTTCACACTGCACGGAATTGGGACCGGGACAGGGTATGGGAACGGGACCAGCACAATAGGAGGCAATGGATCAGGTTCTCCTGTCCCTGCCTCAGTCCAATATGAACAGTTCTGCATAGTATATACAGCCTCATTTTTACCCGATCTCTGTCTCTGTGAAAATAAAGATATCTTCAATTTAAATATTTTTGCAATTTAATATGTGAAATATATTAGCAATTTCATCAATGAAGGTGGAAAATTTCAATTTTTTAAAATTAAAAACATGTAAAATAAAATAAATTTAAGTTATTATTAAATAATTTTTAAACTTTGGAACAATTTTGCTATTTTACAAATGATAAATAAATTTTAAGATATTTAAATTACTTTCTTCTGCATGAAAAATTGACAAAAGTTGTGTTAAGGGGAAAGGAAGAAGGGGAAATGGTGCATGTTATGTGAGGGCTCAAGTGTTAAGGGAAGCCCTGAAGATAGGGCAGCCTCTGCCCCTTGTATCAGGGGAAGTGTCAAGATTTCACGGCGGGTCACTCTGGCACTCTACACCGGTTCCGTGCAGTGTGAACGCGCCATAAAGGGAACAAACGTTCAGTGAATTCAGAATCTGATAAATCACTGGATCATGATGTGGGTCCATTGAAAGATGCTCTCTGTTACCTCTACCTTCTTGGCGCTGATTTCTTACACAAGAAATAGCAGTTTTGAATACTCTTTCTCGAATAGGTTATTGTTCTCAAGCCCGGTTTTTGAACTTTGTATCTAGTTCTTTAGTAAATGTGGTTGGGATTCTACGCTTCCAAGTGGTGGAAATAAGTTACCCAGGGGCAACCTGACATTTAAAGAAGACCCATGGGGCCAACTGAACTATGATTTGGAATCTTGATCATTAATTTTAATCATGTTTGGGGATTAATGTTTGTTACTTACTGAGAAGTTCTGGATTTCCCCCGCCCCCGACACCTTCTGTGGCCTTGTCCTCATTTTGTACGGTGTTCTACTTGTTGGAAAAGGTCGATGACACACTTCAATGTGATTTATCCTGAAGAAAGGTCAGAGAGTTATTTATTTGTTCTAGTCCCATTAGGAGATTTCTTGTACATTCTGACACCGAATACAGGCCGATTGAATCCCCTGATACACACCTTTGCAGAATTTAGACTAATAGTGAATAGGATTGTAGCGCGGTAGTCCACTAATTGGTTGCCGGCCAATGTACAATTTTCTCCTAATTCTAGTTGTCAGAAAAGGTTGATGACATGTAATCTCATTCGTCCTGAAACAAGTTCAGACATTTCGGGCTCTTTTGAGGACGTCATAAAATTCTGACTTGCTCATTACAGTGGTTTTATCGTTCTCTATATTCACCATGGAAGCTTGAAATTATATAAAATGTGATTAAAATCAATGTTTCCTTTACTGTCACCATATTATTTAACAGTGTTGCAGGACAAAACTGATAAAACATTGATAAAACAGGAAATAACTTGGTGCTTTTCCGACACCACAATTTTAATAACATGTTTAGGTCTAAGGATTGACTTCCTTTATTATGAAATATTCTCCTGAAAACTAATGAAATTCATTACGTTTTTTGTACATATTAATTGGCATATACTCAAAATTCATTCAATTGAATTCGCACACCGAAAAGTACAAATTGACGTCTTGCAAATTTGGTTGTTTTGCACCGAACGTCCGATTTTAAAAAATTGATGCAGTTTTTTTTCACCCAATTGCCTCCGAAGAGATATTGTGTGCGTTAAATGCTGTGTTTATTTGGCAAAATAATGGGCTGAAAAAGAAGAAAGTTCGATCAATTCTGAGTCTTTGTTCTAGTTCTCAGAAAAGGTTGACGGCCGATATGTCGGTGTATCCGGGGGGATACCCTATGGTAAACAAGGCTTTAGTAAGGTCGGTGACCGATTGAAGGTCACGCTGTCATGTAAACGGAGTCCCATGTGGCCAGTTAAAGTAAGATTTGAAATCTTTAGTTCTGGATTTCTCCCACGCCTTCTGTGAACTTGGTTTCATTTTTTGTTTGGTGTTCTAGATCTAGTTGTCGGAAAAGGTTGTTGAGACATTTCAATGACATACATCCTGAAAGAAGTTCAGACAATTCAGACTCAAATACTCAAACGTCATTCAATTAAATTTGCAAATTAAAATTTCATTTTGTAAAATTTGTCCTTCTTCACAAAAAGTCTAATTAATAAAATTGAACATGTTCGGAAATAAAAAAAATTTGACTTTTTCAAAACCCCTGGCAATGTAAAAGTAGTTTTTTTTAGATTGCAACACATGAGGGAGATCTATCTTTGATAAGTGATGAATTTCTGGAATTATTTCTCCCTTGAATAAAGTGTTTTGGCACTTGAGGTCTACTCAAACTTAATGTTAACGTCAACATTTACGTCTGCTTTTGTGTCAAGTTTTGCATTGACATGACTGAGTCAATCAGTGTTTTCACGATAAGGAAATCTGACGCATTTCTGTCAGATTATCTGAAAGATCTAAAGTTAACAGAACAAATGAAATTTTGTCAAAAAATTGCCCCCAGTAGGGTTTGAACCCATGACCTCCTGATCATCATTCTAATGCTCTACCAACATGTTGGACTTTGTTCATTTCTACAATCAATAGAGCAAGACTTTTTAAAGGCCTTAATTATTCACACAGACAACTAAATAGTGACTTGGCTCAGTTGGCAGAGCATTAGAATGATGAACCAGAGGTTGTGGGTTCAAACCACTCTGGGGGGAAATTTTTGACGAAATTTATTTTGGTTCTGTGTAACTTTAGATCTGTCAAATATTCTGACAGAAATGCGTATCACCAAAAACTAGATTATGCAAACGCGTCTGCGTCATCATTAAAGTAATCTTAAAGTTTATCGTAGCGTCAACGCAAACGTCAAGTGTAAAAAAATCTTTAGGATAACTTCTCATAGTGTAATTTCCTTCAGAAGAACTTCGTCTTTTGTGATAAAAACTGCCTCTCAAAGTCTGGTATGTTGTCTGGGTTTTCGTTCCCTTCAGAGTATCGTAACATATGAAATTTAAATAACCTTACAAACAAAGCAAAAATTTCCTTAAATCAACAAATGAAATATTGCTACATTCAAAGAAACGTTCTCTGAATCTAATATAAGCAGGATTTTTTTCCAACTAAGCTTTGTTGCGACCTTCTTTCCATGAGATCCATTACATTTGTAGGAGTTCTGATCCTATTGAGAATAGTTTGATACAGTAGAAAGGAGATTCGATTCGTATGTTACATGTCACACAGACAGCTGTTCGCAACTGCATATTTTTAGCTGCATCTTTGAATAGTGAGGTGCAACACGCGTTGCTATTGTGCGTAAACTGAAATGTTTGTAGTGATTTTCTAACAATGTGCGGTGAAACTTTTTTGAAGCGAGGAAAGTAAATTTTAACATGACATGCCACAGGTAGACGACCTAGACTCTCATATAATCGGGCCTTTTCAAAATGACTTCACTGAAATTACAGTAAATCTTATTGATGAAAATGGTTAATTAAGAATAATGGACTTGACTGAATTTAGTCATTGCACATGAACCATTTTCAGTACATTTATATTTTCTTAAGATCATTACTATTGTCTCATTACTCTGAATAAGTCTTAAGGTCTGAAATCAATTGTTACTGGAAATGGTTGACTAACAATTTCCCAGTAACAAACCAATCTCAGTCAAAGAAATTCTACATGTAATTACAGTAATTACACAAATCTAATTTTGAAAAAGCTCGATTATCAGGTGTATGTGACACATTACTACTGTCACTGACAAATTCTAACTGTTGCTGATGAAATTATTACCGAAGTTAACCTAATTTTGATGAAGATGTACCTAATTCTAGCTGGAACTGATCCATTTCTGACAAATCTGATCTAATTCTGATCCTAGGATTTGTGAACCAGAAAAATATATCACTGTGTAATTACACATTTAATGTAATAATTCCTCAACCAATGAAATTATCAGTGACTTACATTTTTTTTTATTACCTCACAAAAAGTCCGGATTTCCTCAACTTCCTGCAAAGTGTAACTGATAAAAATTTATTACGGCAGTTTATCTTTGAACTGACAAGAAAAATAATACTGAGAGCAAAGTTATGATGAAAGGAAATCTGAGAAGATAACAATAGCATTTTTGATTCCAAGAATCTTTAACCACAAGATGTCTGATGATATGAATTACGTCCATACGCATTTATGGTGTTTTCCACTTTCAGGGGTCGGGAGCTGGTGGGAGCGCATGAAACTTTAATGATTGCCAAGCATTAAATGTGCATTGACTTCTATGGAGGATCTGAGAGATGAATTTAAATCCATCTGCATCAGGAAAATGGCTGAATGAATGTCAACCAAAAAATGAATCAATATGAATAGCAGTAAAAACTATGAGACATATTTTGAGTTTTTCTATGGAGCCAATATTGAGATTAACTTGTCAAAAGACGGGCTAAATCTTCCAAATGTGCCTTTGTGATAGAACTTTCATTATTTCAAATATTTCTATTGCCTCAATGAAGCTGACAATTTATATCTACAAATTGTTAGAGTTTATGAGCATTTTGCGATTTAGCCAAATGCATCTCATATTTGAGATGAATGTTTCAAAAGAAATCACAAAAATGATTGCAAAAGATTGCACAAAAATTTAATGAAACTTCAATGTGCTCCAATTTAGTGCATTTTTGGGAGCACACAAAGGTTTAAAGCTTGTTTGCGCTCATCTGTGCTCATGCGCTCACCCTCAGCTCTCGGCGCGCCACTCGGCTTCCGACCCCTGACTTTCCATTTAGGCGTACGTTCATCAAGGGCAATTCATCAATTTTCTGTGACGTTTCTTTATCCTTAAAATGGTAACCTCCTACTGCCTTATGTTTATTTCTCCTCACCAGACATTTCACAAATGATAGCACGACTTTTGCAGTAAAACTCCATGACACATCCCACTAAACTCTGTTGGAATGGAAGAGAAGTTATTCGCCTTTAACGACACCGTACTTAATTGAGTCTAACGCTCTGTTCGAAGAATGGCATGCCAAACCGCATTACGTTTCTGGAGTGACCAAAGTACATGAGTACATAAAACGTCATATGTAAACATTACTAGAAATGATCGCACTTTTGGCTGTCCAATATTTTCCACACATACTCATTTATAATGCTATTTTGTTCATTTACATCTCAACAATGCCTGGTACAACAATTGTTATGGCTAACTGGGCGGCCATATTTGGCGATGATTGCTAGTAATGAACACCGTTTTGGCGTTATTAACTTGTTACACACGGCAAAACACACAAATGCGTTTTAAGTAAAACACCTAAATACGTGTTTTAATGCTGTTTAGAGTGTTTTGAAGTGTTTTGTTAAGACGTTTCAGGGCTAACAGTGTATAACGGTACAGTGTTCTGTCTCAATTTAAATCTTCTGCCATATCTTCTTCATTTTTTCACATTTTCACTTCAAATAAAAATTAAATTGTGTAAAATGTACACTGTATTCCCTATTGCCGCGGGCTAGGATAATTCCCAATTGTACAACCAAATTTATCTCCACAGCTACACTATAGAATAGAATTATGCACAAAATTTGCTGTAAATAAAAGAACAAATAAGTTCAAACTAAATGCAGGATGGTAAACAGGAGGCCGGAATGATATCCGAATGGACACGTACGGAGTTTTGTATAGTATTTTATATTGACAAGCACTGCGTGTCCCCCAGCCCCCAGTTCAATCAACCGTGACTTGATTAATCAATTGCAGCAAAACAAACATTTCTGGTGACACTGAAAACCTTTCAAAATGGCGACCTCCACATACAACAGTGATTTGATATAGTGCAAAAAGTACTGCCTGTCCCTGAGTCCCCAGTTCAATCAACCCTGACTTGATCAGCCAACATCAATGACGTAACAACATACCCGTGAGCACCGGGAAACACCCCGACAAGATGGTGACTCCCACATCGCAGAGTGATTTTATATAGTTTATATATTATTGACGTCGTGCTAATGAAGATGGAATTCTACTCAGCTTGACACCACCTGGCAGGGCCATAATGCACATTGCATCAACACTCTTAATAAAAAGTCTTTCCAAAAAAAATCTCGAAGCACAAATCTATACAAACTTCACCAGAAATTATCTCCTATTTGAAAAATGAGTAAAAATATTTTGCATTTATCTTTATCTTACAATTTAACTATTTAGTGACTTGTCAAATTTGATTTTTGTGTTGATTTGTGCTATCAGTTTTATGAAAACACATTTTGTAAGAGTGCAGATGTTATCACGAACACTCATTCATTCACAATGTACAAAATTCCAGAAAGTCTCCAAACACGTGTTTGAGAGTATTTGCTTGACAACTGAGTATTCAATGTATAATGTTGCGGAATTCAATCGTGTTTTTCCTATTTTGGTTTCGAACTTGGGTAAGTTCACCAAATTAATCAAATATCAAGGAGTGAAGAATTTCACTTTGGTGACTCGTATGCAGAAGTTTTTTCCCTCATGCAATCAGTTAAACACATTACAATATGGCTGAATCATGATATTCCTTATTTATCACCCATTAACTTACTGGTTGCTAGGGGCAACAATTCCTAATCAAAGATGACCAATGATGAATCTTCAATGTTCTTAAACTTTCCCCCACCAACAATGAGTAAAACACATCAAAATATAGCTGAATCATGAAATTCCTTATTATCACCCATTAACTTACTGGTTGC
>JBCAUG010256674.1:0-18328 GCA_038406175.1 Haplosyllis leylae
CCCCCCCCCCCCCCCCCCCCCCCCCCCCCCCCCCCCCCCCCCCCCCCCTCACTCATTGAGAATTTGTTACGCAGCGGGCGGTATGCCTCTTGCGTTCAAGCAGGAGGACTCTTTTGTTTTATCAATGATTTCGAGAACTAGTTGCAAGCATTTTTAAATTTAGAAATAAAACTTGTCTATATTTTGAAGAAAATTTCTTTCCAAACGTTTGGTTTTCGGACGTATCCCAGCAGATTTTACTTCAATACAAAACAATTCAGTTGCAAAATACTCACTTCTAGAACAAGAAAGTCCTGCGTGAACGCAAGAGGCATACCGCCCGCCGCGTAGCTGACCTATCCCTGACTTGAACCGGGGGGGGGATACCCCACCTGACTTGTACACTGAATTGTACTGGGGGGTACCCCACCTGACTTGTACACTGACTTGTACTGGGGGGTACCCCACCTCAGCCAGGGGTACCCCAGTCCTGGCCAGGGGGTACCCCACCTCAGCCAGGGGGCTACCCCAGTCCTGGCTGGGGGGAGGGAGGTTACCCCAGTCTTGGCTGGAGGGGTACTCCAGTCCTGGCTGGGGGGTACCCCAGTCCTGGCAAGGGGGTACCCCACCTCAGCCAGGGGGTACCCCAGTCCTGGTGGTGGTACCCCAGTGTTATATTGTGCTGGGGTTCCTTAACTTCTGTTCAATAATGGACAATAGGCTCAGTGTAGAATAGTTTATTGTACATAAATATACAGAGTAACTGTGCCTTACCTTGTGGCCAGAGAGAGATTAGGATCCTGTTCCATAGAGAGTCTAAGTCCAAGGGAGGAGATGTGAATGGGAAGGTATAGGGGAAACAAGAGAGAGAGCCCAGGCCAGTAAGGTTAAACAAAGAGGGGTGATCTGTCTCATGCTGATTGGTCAGGATCCTATTGTCTAGTCTGGCAACAATGTTTGGCTAGGCATCCTTTTGTTATCAGAAAGCCTTTGCTATTTTTAGACACACCTGTATCTTGTTACTATAATTAAGTAATGGTTTAAACAAGCTTGGGTAAAGCTTGTCTGGTAAACATGGTGCTAAAATAAAGATGACAGTAACAAAAGATTCTGAGACTTTGTATTATATAACATCAGTCTTGGCTGGATGGGGTACCCCAGTCCTGGCTGGGGGGGGTACCCCAGTCCTGGTCAGGAGGGTACCCCACCTCAGCCAGGGGGTACCCAGTCCTGGCTGGGGGGGTACCCCAGTTCTGGCTGGGGGGAGGGGGTACCCCAGTCTTGGCAAGGGGACCCCAGTCCTGGCCAGGGGGTACCCTAGTCCTGGCCAGGGGGGTACCCCAGTCCTGGCCGGGGAGGGGGCTACCCCAGCCAGGTATCCCCCCTGTGGACTGAAAAACGTCTGTGAAACTATTACCTTAACCCATCCTTCGGATGCGGGCGGTAATAGCAGAAGTGGCAAACATCTGTGCAGAAATTTCCTTACACAAGAAATATTTTCATTGATATTCATGAAGATTAATGAAAATAAGTGTTTCTATAAGACAAAAAAGAGGTTTAAGTTAGCTCTGCTGGGAGGTAACGCATGCCAATGTGTGATATTCTGTGAGCAGTTAATTTTTTTTTTCGCAACAAAAGAATTTCTGCCAGATTTTGATAGATCTGCACCGTAAGAGTGAAAAAAAATCTTCTACTTGAGAGCGTCTTTATGTACCTGAAAAATTATTTGCGTTTTCAATTAGCATCAATATCAAACAATGAAGACATCACATATTCCATATTTGTCCAGAATCTACAATCCAGGATTGTGCTATTAATGTGAAACAACCCGAAAATGCATCTATTTCATCTCGGAGATTTGGTAGAATCTTCCTTTGAGAGAAAAGTGGAACATCATGCACTGCTTTGTCTAGAATGATTTTTCGGTTAAATGTCCAGATCGATAAGAAATTCTGATATGAATTCTAAATCTGTAGGCTCTAGCCATATGAATTTCGGAGAGACCATTTTAGAACGGAGCCAAAGCTGCCTCTTTCCTTTATTCGGTTACATGCAAAAGTACAGATGACGAGAGGCATTGTGACACGTCTATTGACGCATGTTGCCTTTGCTGGCAGCAGTAAGACTTAGTCTGGTGCCATCACTATTTCAATAAAATTATTACACCAAGTAAAGGGGCTGGTAGGATGTGTTTGCTTTAGATCTATTTAGCCCTTTGATTTACCAACAAGGAAAAGAGATTTAATGTCCATCCTTGCACACTTTTCAGCGAGAAGTTTGAATTTTGAGGTTCATGTGAACCGTTTTTTGTGGATAAAGTAGAGATTTGTTACCCTCTGGATTTCCGTTGAAACTGTACTGCTTAATTGAAAGGGTAAGTGCAATCAATTTGATAAAACTGCCTTGAAGTTAGAGTTTGAATTTTCATTTTTATACAAGAATTATGTCATGAATTACGGATGCAATTTGAATATGTGCAAGAAATGTTTTCTGACGTTATTTACTTTTTATTTTAATTGTCAGTATTCTTTATTAATCTTTATTACCCTAGAATAACTACTGAGGAAAAGTAAGAAACTGAGCCGAATTTCTTTAAATTTGTTGTTTTATTGCCAATTAAAGAAAAACTGTTGAATTTATTTCCTTCTATGAACAGAAACCATGTGAAGCACAATGAATATAGCGGAACAATTAATAAATTGTTTCCATTGCGGTTTCGTAATTAAACTACAGGGAGTTATCAACTCCCAGTTCTGTCGTCTTATGGTTGGCAGGCTGTAGTTTCGTTCCAATTCCTTCGTCTTACTATGCAAGACAAAAGGTACCTTTTTGGATTTGCGTTCTTTCATTCAGCTTACATCTCCAAGGATTATAACATTATAACATCTATCGATCAAAAGATCAACATAAATTCGGCAATGTACGGCCTTTTCTTTATTGACTTAGAACAAAAATTGGAGAGGAGTTTTAAAGTTTTCGTTAATGCACAGAACTGCGGTTGTAGATTCTGGGTGAATTTTCTGTCTCAGAGTCTTGTGGTGGAAATTAATCTTCGTTCGGGACATTGTAAACCCATGTGCCCTCGCGTGCAGCGTCAAACCTGGAAAACTGTGCAACTTAAAAGGTAAAAACTCTGAAGATCCTATTACAATGTATGAAGAGGGTATTCCCGCACTGAACTAGACAAGAACCAGGCTGCAAACACTCTCATGGTATTGCATGACTTCATATGTTTCCCCTAATTGAACAACAGGGATTTACAGATCTCAGCTGTGAGCTTCATCTAATTTCACTTCAATATCCACAGTACACAACTGGGATATTCCAGGATAAGCACTCTGTCTACTGGGATGCATGCTCTGAAGTAAAACACAACCAAATTCTGCCCACAAGTTGACGTATATTCACAGAGTTGGGACTTTGTACATATGGAGGTGTATTTTTATTTGAAATATCATAAACATTTGCCTAAATTTTATGTCCTGCCCGGTAAGCCGTTCACAGATTCTTGTTAAATTGCCCTTGTGCACACAAATTGTTCACCATGGTTTTTTTTTTATCATTCGAGTTTTTCACAAACTAGCTGTAATTGGCAATAATGGCAATATTGACATCAGAGCGTGAAAAACAAAAAATCCAGTAACAAAATGTTATCCTAGAGAGTATCAAACTTGGGACCTCAGCCATTTGGATCTGAGCTTTTTAGGCATGTGTTACTTGGGAAATCTATAAGATCTTTATATGGTATGTGGCCATGCTCCATTGGTTCTAACTAAATGATCTAAGTCCAAGATTCAAGTGGTACAGGAAGAACAAAACCCAATTTAAAGAGCTCCCAAGTGACACATGCCTCAGTAGCTCAGAGAGGAGAGTGTGAGATTCAAATAGCTGTGGTCCCAGGTTCAATACTCAGTGGGGTCACACTTTGTTCTTGGGATCTTTTTGTTTTCACGTAGGAAGCCCTCTGATGTCAATATTGTTATTATTGGCAATTTTGTGTGTTTGTGAAAACTTCGATTAACTTGTCTCAATTTTCGTCATTCTATTGGTTTGTAGAAGCAAAATATGTATTATGTTTGCGTCACAACTTGACTACATAGCTTGATTAATCGAGGATAATATCACATGTAGCCAAGTTATCAAAAAGTTAACATTAACTAGAAATGATCGCACTTTCGGCTGTCCAATCATTTGCACTGAAACAAATTCACAATGCTATTTTGTTCATTAACACACCAACAATGCCTAATAGGACAAAGGTAATTGGCTAACTGAAATACACTTTTTCTTTTTCTTTCTGAATAAAATGTCTGAGTAAAATTTTTATCATTATTTAAGTCACCTGAAGTTAAAACAAAACATCAGTCTGGTGTGAAGTTGCATTTTTGATATTATCCTCTGAAGATCATAACAATTAATAATATTTAAAATTTTGAAAACCCGAAGTAAGATATCCCACGCAATTCACTTGCAGGTGAATTTGGTTGCAAATTGTGTAACCTTCTTTTATCGGGTATCTGCTCGTAGAGTTCAATGTATTCGCAAGGGGAAATTTATTATCTGTTAAAATTTAAGTCAATGAACAATTCACTGGGAGCAGACTAGTCTGGATGGTAGAAAAGAATTTGCCAGTCTATTGCTTGTCTCATTTATAGATTTTAATGATTAGATTGAGCTTCGTCGCTCTAAAACGTGAATTCTCTTTGTCGGAGCCTTCTGCTCCCTACCCCAGAAATAATGGATAAATTGGATCTTGTGAAGCAGAGATATATTTCATGGTCCATCAGACAATCTATAATTTATGGAAAACATCTAAACGCTTACATGTGTAATGTTCCATTTGGCAAAATGCTGGGAAATTCCCATAAAATTTTGAAGAAATTTTAGAAAAGGCTACGGTGAATATCCTTTATTTGACTTCTATTTACCTATTTTCCAATTGCACATAGAAGCTAATCGTCTGCGACTAACGATATGACGGCGAGTTAAGCCGCTATCAACAACAATTTCTCATCAGATTACACTTATATAACTAAATTCTCTTTGTAAGAGGAAACACACAAGTTATGTAAAATTTGTTTCGCTGTGACAGTGGTGTTAAGGAGAGAAAATGGACTTGTCTTGCGGATAAAGTACGCACAGCAAGTTGTCATCAATTTTTACCTTTCTTGTTTACACATATTTTACTTAAAAAAATTAAAGTTACAAAATGGCTGTACATACATGACCGAATGAAAATTGTTAACAATTGTTGACAATGATCACAGGAATAACTTGGGAAAGTTTGAAAAAGAGTCACCGGATCTTTTGACTACTTGAATAATAAAGTTGGCCTTCAGCAGCAATCTCTATTTTAGCAAAATTGGACTGGTGAAATCTCTTAAAACTTAAGAGCTAGTTTTAATTGTTGAAAAGGCAAATACTTCGCATAGAACTATTGGAATTAATTAACTCCTTTGCAATTATAATTTACATCTTAATCGAATTTAAAGTATCAATTTACTCTTCCTAAAAGCTCGTTCACATTGCAGAGGCAACGTCTTGACACTGAAAAGTGACACTTTTACTTGTTGCCATGTTACCCATCTTTTGTTGCCGTCACCACCAGATTGGGTGTAAAACCAATTTCACGATGATATCAAAATAATGAAAATTATACCATTGCTATCACAGTGTGCATGAGCTCTATGAATACGGCTATATGAACATGGGGACTGTGATGTCAGGAGTCCGCATTACAACCTTATATTAAATAAACCACATTCACATTGCAGCGATAAGGACTAAAGAAAATGGTAACATTGACTTCAGTGGACTTGTTCACATGATATGTTGCAATAGAGTTTTTCCGAAACGTTTTCACTGAATTCAGCAAATTCAGTGACAAACATAATATTATTTTAAAAAGATTGCTGTACTCAAACCCACTATCTCCTGTGTGAGAGACAGAGATTCTACCACTGTGCCACAGAGACATAGCTATAATTGCTTATAGAATGCGAAAACAAACCTCAATTTGCATGACACACAATTTAAAAGGTTCAGAGACAGGAAACAGACACCAAGATAGTTGCATAATATTCTTACAGTGCATTTTGCAGGAACATGAAACAGACTGGCTTAATTTGCAGGCACAGCAGTAAAAACACATCAAAGCGAATTTTTAATGCCTATTTCACAGTTTTGTCTCGTTCACAGAAAACTTTTTCATTATTTTTTCAATTTAGTAATAAACCCTCTTCTTGTCTTTTCTTTTTTCATTTCGATCCGAATTTCTAACAAAGTATCAAACAATTCAGAAATTGCGTACCGAAGAACTTCCTGGTATCTTTTTTTGTGAGGGACTTCTCGAATTTCATCTTTGCTTCATCTATTCTGCCGATTTTGTGTTTTTTTCTGATACTTTGCACTACATGTCAAAGGCTACTTTGGCAAGAAGAATTACTCTACAGCTACTGACTGCTCTGTTACTATAATTCCAATTTTGAAAATGATGACCTTTCTGAATGGGACATCTACACGTCAAAACTTTTCACGGAAGCAGACAGTGTCCAAAAAGAGAAAGCAACATAAATGTGAAACATATAATAACGAATACTTTCAAGGCATTATTTTCTTGTAAATACGAAATGGTTGATTACTATTAAGACAGAATGATGATCAGTTATGCGCAATGAAAAGCCATTAAAATGGCATCATTCATAAAAGTAATCAATAAAATTAATCCTTTACTGCATTGCTTTTTATCCCTGTAAGTCTTCAGTGTCTTTTGTCCAGTGAACTGATGACTATTCTGTGTCAATCAAATGTTACAATTTTCATGAAGAAAATCAGTGACCCTATTTCATGTTTTCAAACACACCATTTTCAGAAAAAAGAATATTTCACAAAAATGAGGCAACATGAAAACGTGAACAAATATAGTACCCCTACTCCGCAACAGAAGTTTTGGTAATATTAGTAATGCAACAAACTTATAAAATCAACTTTATTGAACACGAAATAAATTAGAACTTTCAAAGGATGGCTTCAGCACAATTACCATCGCTTTGGACAAATAATTGCTCAACATGATACCCTTTTCACCCGTTATATATATAATACATGCAGTACAAAGCTCAATTGAAATGAATTACAGTCTGTCGACAGATTTTATGCAGTAGACGAAGTCTAAGTGAATTTGCAAACCTGCAGAATTGGTGGAACCATAGAAAGGGAAACTGACCAATCCAACAGTCAGAAAGGCAGCTCTAGTGCAATGGCAGATAGACGTAGCAAATATGTCAAACACATTTTGAGAAAAAATGCTAGAATTTGTAATTTCCAGATGCGAGTGGCTGTGGCCGTATACAGTTTTTTTGTGAAGATTGCCTGTGACATGTTCACTGGTGCAAGTATCTTAGAAACAGCCCATCACAAAAGGACATTTAGGAAACATGAAACACATCAATCAGCCTCTTAAACCCTGAATGAAACCTCCATGATAAGTAGGCCATCTTTAGGCTGCAGTCATTGGTGGGGAATTGTTTACACAGAATGCCATCCTGACCTCATAATGTCACAATGACATTACGTTATGATGCTACGTCATAGCAACGTGTTATCGTGTTGTGAATGTCGCGACGTTGTATTATTAATGTAGCAATGCATGTAATCTTCTAATGGTAGTTTCCATAAGCTAAACTCTATCAGGATCTGTCCCAGAAATTTACCATTTACCATTTTCCTCTTTCGGAAAGCAATTTTTATCAAATGATAGGCGCATTTGCATCAGAAAATTCTGTAACTTCCTACTGATCATCGGTCCCTCAGCTGTATCGCATAAGCTTTGTGATAAGAGATCAGTATTTTCCCCAGAATTCGTGATCTTAAATACACACATCTCCTGGTTGACAATATTTGTTAATGTCCACAGGAATATTTCACAGTAGAGCTTCTGTGGAAAACAACACGACTCTAGATTTCCAAATAACATTTACCCATTCCACATTAGATTTGTCCATGGTAAACAATCATTAAGAAGCAGAAAGTTGCAGATTATTACTTAGCAAATATGGATTGACAAGTAATAGTGTTTGCACAACATACTATGTCACTGGAATACGGAAATTGACTAAATTCTCAGTAAACGTGATGCAATAGAAGTTTAGGTGAATGGAGTTCATGTTACTCAATGAATGAATTTTCCGCGTCATTGGTTGAGTTGATTATAAAGGAATAGCAAGTGGCTTAGCATAGACCATACGTCTTATTGAAGAACAAGAATCTTGAAGGCTTATCACGCAGCTGCAAAATCTCTGGTGAAACAGGGACAAAATGTGCAAGTATGATCTGCAGGCCAGAAGTTGATTGCAATTAACAAGCCTCACTTCACCGAGATGCAAGACTTTTCTAAGGCTTCAATGCATTTCGAAATTGTACATGCGTAAGTTGAAAGGAAGATAAAATTTTGACAAAGCTGTTGGTTCTCTTGAACTGTGAACAAGTTTCAGCAAACACAACTTAGTCAGTTGTAAATAGCAAAAGTAACTATTAATGAAGCTGAGCAGAAAGTTCTTCATTGTCAAAAATATAGTTCGCATTTCCTATTGTAATCATTTCTATGAATGCTAATTCGTGTATTAATTTCAATTTCCTGATATTGATTAGTATGTAGTAATAACTGTAAAATTAGTGGATTAACAATTATGGTCGCTTACTACATGGGAGGTACGTTCCTTGACACCTAACATAGTTAGGCTTTTAGTTGCATCGATATAGTCGGAATTAATTACTGATAATCTTTGTAATCTTTGGAAATTTGAAAGCTTTTGTGTATCGAATGGCATACGAGAGTACATTAAAGGAATGAAAGCAACACAGATTTTTGTTTAGTATTTCGAATAATAGTGATTCTATGAGGGACAAGTCTCACAGACAAATTTCTGGTTAATCCCCTACTGTGCAGGTTATCACGAATCCAGAGAGGAGAAAACGAGAGTTTATACTGACTTCTAAAGTGTCTTGTATCAACCAAACGTCCTCTATTTTTTTAAAGATGTTTTATCTGTAATTGTCAAAAAACTTTTTGATAATTTTAATGAATACTGACTGGTCATCAATGTTGTTTGAAGTATCCTATTAGTTAACTTAGTAGTTTTCTGCTTTCGCCTCATCCTCGCCAAGTACAACACGGGATTTTTGGGAAAAACATTTGTTTTGAAGGTCCATTTACACGTCTTCAGACATTAAAGGCTCATTTCAGAATATCGATCAATCTTCACATGCTGGGTAAAAACAGAAATTTACATTCACTACACAGAAAACAAGACAATGAAATAGAAATTCATCATTCTGATTTTAGTACTTTGATTTGTTGAGCTATTTAACACTGTGACCCTTTAACACAGATTGTGCTGGAATCCACAGAATCCATCATCCATCGCTTCCTGAGGTGTAGGCTTAATGGTCTCAATCACTGTAATCAACCAAAGCATACATTCTATAATGACAGCTTTTCTCACTGTAGTTACTTTAATGGTTTCTGGTCATGCTACATGAAATTACTGCCCACATTGTTAACAATCAACACAAAACTTTTGATAGTGTTTTTGGTTGTTTCAAAATAGATCTGCGAATACAAGAAAACCTAGGTCCACTGGACTCTATATCAGCAATAATGTATGGAGAAATCCACTTGTTCTACTTTTTGAACTTGGTGGAAAATTAATTGTTGATCTGAAATAGCGGATAACATCAGTTTTGACATAATGTTCCTCATCAAATCCTGCAGTTCCTCGTGAACTGTTTTCATGTCACAGTTTCTTATAGAATTTTTAAAATAAAATTTCTTTTTTTTGTCATTTGAGAGAAGCAAGGTTTCAAATGAAACTAATGGATGTGCTTCCCTAGTGAGATCAATCCCTAAGTCTATGGATTAACATGAACATGTTACTGTTCTATTTCATTTGGACCTTTTCAAAGTGGATTCCAGATCCAAGAAAATCTTAATCAAGTCGCAATTAATCTAATAGAGCATAGTAAAGAAGTCCTTTGATGTACTCTACTTGCCTTAGTAAAGGTTTTACCAGGTCAAAAGGACAAATAACCTACTGGTGTGCATTTGCAGTGACATTAAGGGGAGGCGTGGAATCTTACGTCTCCTGAGAGAAGGTGAGAAAATTGCAGCTGATATAAAATATCACACTTTCATTCTATTTTTGTTCTATGTTTCTTAAATTATAAAATACATGAAAGTTTACTTAACCTTGAAGGTTGCTCGATAACTAATTAGACATCTGCAGCACTCTGCCGCAAAGACTCAATTAGCATCACAAAAAGATGTCAAACGTCAAAATTTCAGCCAGTTGTTTTTACAATTTTTAATATGTAAAGTTCATCTAATTCAACCAATTAGACAATAACTCATTTTCTTGCAAATCTTTTTCAATAGGAGCTGAATTACAAATTGCAGTTTGGAGAATCATTCTCTTTTGCTGTAAATTAGGCATTTTCCTGGTTTCAATCTTCAAGTGTGAATTCCATGGTACCGCATGAAACCAGAACAAAAGTGCCAGCAACTTAACCAGACTCCCCCGTGGTCTGTATGTATTTAGATAATGATTTGAAAGGAGTTTTTGAAAATGTTACGGTAGTTCCCCACAGGCTTCATCTTGAGTGCTCCGTCTTTACTTAGTGAAGATTAAAAGTATTGACGTGGTTGGATCATGAGCTCTAGCAAACCACTCAGATACATTCCTGAAAGACTCGACATTACAAGTTTGTACTTTATTTCTCGCCTTCATAAGGTAGGTTCACATATTTAACAGAAACAAAGGTAGTATGATGACAGCACGGAAACACACAGAACATTTCAAATTCATTTTGGTTCATTTAACGAAAGTCAAAATGGGAGTATGTTATCATGAATTGTTTGTTGTCGGCGTTATCGTCGTCATCAGTGTTGGTATTGGTGTTGGTGGATGTTCTTATGGTCACAAGAAAGATAGATGCAATGTACTTAGCATTGGTAAGTAAATGTAAATACTAAGTAGTCTGTTACTTAGTATCCAATATTTGGTATTAATACTAGATGTGGTATACTCACTTATATGGCAATCCATATTATGTTTTTATTATGTTGCATAGTTTGACTCAAGTATTTAGTATGTTGTAACACTAAGTAGATCTAATAAGTTTCATGCGGTACCGATATTTATCGGCATTCTGTCATGTCTGATTCTGTGACCAATGACGATGGTTCCTCTTTTTTGTCTTAATAAAATATACCATATAAAACACCAGATATTCCCTTATGAGTGAACCGAAATTTTTCGTCGTACTCTATGGCCTGTCAGTCATTTTTACTTTTCCTTGATTGTTGACACTATGAGACATAAATGTCAAGTGGCTCTGCACATTTATCACAATGCCGTACCATTATTAACGACATGATGGGAAATCCAATTACAGATGTGATCAAGATATTGAACGATTGCACTTATCAGATGGTTTCGAATAGTCTTTTGCATGTTCCTTTTTGTGACCCAGGAAATTGCAACTTTTGGTAGGAAAATTCACAATTGATCAGTCAGTAGGTTTAACCATAAAATTCTATCTACTGATCTGTCTTTATTGCCCTTTGACATCAAGTACTCAAGGAGAAGGTTCTGGTTATTGACCTGAACTTTGTCGGACAGATACTTGTAACCTCATGTGTCGAAACTAGCAGTATTGTCACACAAAATAAGGTGTCCGTTTTTCAATAATTAGATCACCTGTTTAATTCTCTATTGATTTGAGGTTATTTTGGTTAAAGTTACTTTTTCTTGCCATTTATCACTTATCATCAATTAATGTTCAATTGACAAAAGGTGTTTATTTGAACGGTCCATTTCACAAAAATATGGAATAAAGGCTGATGGTCTATTTAAACTTTGATGGTCAATATCTTGTGAAATGGACTGTACAAATGAATAATTTTTTTATTTATTACATGCTCGTCATGTTAATTCACATCATTTGAATGAAGACGATATTATAATTATTTTTAAAATAATATCATGTTGCCTACAGTAAATAATTTTAGCTGATCCGTTTGACACCTCAAATGCATTGAGATCTCTTAGGTGCAACAAGACACGACCAAAGAAAACCTCCCACCGTACAATTAAATTTCACCATGATGCAAAGAGAACAGAGTTATACATGAGAGCCTGTATTGCTTGTCTGGTGGATTCAACTTTCAAGTCAATGTGCATTTCTTTACATAACATTTATAATGAAATTGGAATTCTGGCAATAGATGGACTACTCTGTTCAGTAAGAGAATACTGTTTTAGAACCTCTGGTAATCTTTCGCACTGCGACAAAGGGACTTCCCCAAAGCGAGTGCCAATTTTGGTACTCCATTGGAATTTCGAGTCAATAGAAGGGCCATTACAAAATTAGGCACATAAAAATGGCATAATTGATTCTTTGGATCATAGCAAAATCAATTCCAATAACAACGTTTTAGGGCCATAACAGAAATAATGTGGGAAATATCAGGTTATTCAATCATAATTCAATGTTCCTTTCGACATTTTGCATTCGTCATACCCCGTAAATCTCCATAATCTTTACTTTGATGGCATCAGAAGTAATCAAAGCACGACTGGCATGTTTATTATGGGAATATTTATTAATCCCAAGGATACTTTTATTAGTCAATTGTGGTTTCTTCGTACAGAGTCATGTGATATAGAGGCGCCCCTGTTACGGACATTGAGGTAATTACGTATGAATATACGCAGTTCATAGATTGAGCTTTCACCAGGCACAAGCCACTCGCTTGAATTTTATGAGCAGGCAATGCAATGCAATGATGCGCCCATGAGTAAACAGATCTTCTAAGTTACTTGATTTTCAAAAGAGTAATTTTCATGTAGGAAGGAATATGTCGTTAACTAGCAACTGGAAAATTGAAATTGATTCAAATGGAAAACAAACTTCATAATTTCCTCCAACACCCTGAAGGACCTTCAAAAAAATCTGACATTTGCGACAGTTATCAAGTATTTATGACATGGCTTTTACAATGGGAGTCTATGAGAATTTTTTTTTTTATGTTTTTGAACAAGGGGTGCTGATGAAGTTGGAGTTGTGACAGGTTTATGGGTGTATTGTAAACAGAAATTAAACTCAACAATTATGGATAACATATTAAAGATCTGACTTATGAAGAGATATTTGAAATTTATATAGGGATGGCCAAGATATGCACAGATATTTACAGACCTATATGGGTGAAAATAGAAGAAGGTAAAACAGGAAGTGGGTTTGAGGGACAAATATCTGTGCATATCTTGGCTATCTGTATATAAATTTCAAATATCTCTTAGTAGGTCAGATCTTAAATATGTTATCCATAATTGTTGAGTATTATTTCTGTGTAGAATCTACACATAAACCTGTCACAACTCCAACTTTATTATCTGGAAAAAATTCCCATAGACTCCATTTTAAAATGATGTCAGAAATCTTTGACATTTGTCGCAATTGTCAGATTTTTTTGAAGTTCCTTCAGGGTGTCCAATGATGAAATACTCCACAATTGATCAGATACATTTACTGTAAAATGAGCTAACATAATGATAATAAAATAAAATGAGTAAAATATTGACAGAAATGAAATATTCTAAAAGTTGATGCTTCCACATAAGTCGGGTAACTTTGTGGGGTCATGAAATTGAGTATCATGAAAATTGGTACTGCGAAAATGTTACTGCAAGTGGAATCTGAACTAACAATCTCTGGATTGACGTCAATCCAACATTACTGATCTATTCTGACATCATCTTTAAACATTCTAAATGATGCAAAAATTGACTTTTTTTAATTTAAATGATTCAATTATAATCAGTAGGGCATGATTGACCTTAAAAGTTTCAGATTTACAAACAGTGTCTCGTAGGAGTGCTGGATTGACAACCCAGAGACTGCTAGTTAAAATTTCACTGGAGGTAACTATCAAAGTCCTGAAAAATTCGATTGCGGTGGCTACAGATACGCCATAAAATCGCAGCTGACCAGTTTAACAACTAGTCTATTGCATTCCTTGTTCAGTGGCCTTGGTTCCAATTCTAATACCTATCAAACTGGCCAGTTGTAGAAATTGAAAGCAAAGTTACTTTGATAAGAGTAGGTGTCATTCACAAAAAGAAAAACTTCAGCTACTCGTTTCTTAAATGTAGAACTTTTTGTTTTAGTGCAGACAGCTGTTTTTGTCTTCAATTTCTGTTAAACTTTCAAGTAGCGGTAAATCAGTACGCAAAAGGAAGATTCAAACTTTTCTGCAATTCTTTTCATTTCTGAATTGCGTAAAAACAAGATAACATTACGACATTTCTCAGGTGACAGACATGATATTTCAATGGAAGGTGACAGGAAATTAGAACTATTAAATGCACTTTCGTTTCCGTTTGAATACTACACCACGCGAAGTTCTTTGACCAGTTGATTTATTTCTCATCACTTGAATCGGAAACATCTTTTACTGTGCAACCCATTGGCATACACAAATGGGTATTTTGTTTGTGTATATATGACCAACATGTGTACTGGCAAATGGTGGGCGGGATGATGTCCACCAAACAGGCAAAATGCCCTCACAAATTGCAACTGAAACAATGGCGCAAGTTCATTCCACGGATTACTGAGCCTTTTAAATGCACGAACTATATTACCCAGAATGTCATAGTTATGATAACTTGATGAAGATCTGAAAGCCAAGTTCCGTTCCAACAGCCTGGACAGAATGTATGTTGTTACCGCCCATGTACGTAGTACGACGGGAGGTTATGTTTTCGCAGGCGTCTGTCGGTTAACAGGGGGGGTTACCCCACCTCCATCCCATAATACTTCCACTGGTCCCGTGCCATTTCCAGGGGGCTACCCCATCTCCATCCCATAATACTTCCACTGGTCCCATGTCTTTTCCAGGGGTATCCCAGCCAGGTCAGGGGGTTGTACCTCAGGGTACCCCCTGGGCAGGGATGGGGTACCCCCTGGCTAGGGATGGGGTACCTCCCCCCAAGGTTAGGAAAGCAAAGCGAGCACTTGATACACGGTGGGCGGTATGCCTCTTGCGTTCACGCAGGAGGACTTTCTTGTTAGTCATTTATTTGCTGTTTTATAAACAATAACAAACCAAGAACTCATAAGCTGACACTTTTGAAATTACATGTAAAAACTTAATTCTCAAACTTATTATCTGATCGTAAGACTTTTTAAGGGAGTGCTATTTGATATTTTCTGAATGAAAATCTGTACTTGCTGCACCTCCGGTAGTCCTTGATAAACTATTAAGACGTCAGTGAATATTCTATGCGACAGCAGGTACTTTCATCAGAACCCTTTATTCTCAGACATTAACAAATTGATTAATTAGCACTTTTCTCCTCGGATTTATGCTTTTAAGTGTTCTCGTTTTCTCTGTTTGGTCTAAGCTATGTTCCTTTCATTCAGTGAGTAATGATAATGCTTTGCCCCTTTACCTCATGTGGTCTATTCAATAACCATGGTGCACACATAGGTGTGACATTGCATTGATATGTAATTACATCACAGAGACAAAGGAAACATATTTTTAGCTGCATGGTATATGTAATATTTATAGATTAAATACTTCTTAAGAAGCAATCCAAAGAGGTCGATTATTAATGGAAAGTAATTAATAGAAGGTTATTGAACTTACCAACATGAATGTAATTGGCGTCAGTAGTGCAGGGTACGACACGTGCCTAAGCACACACAGGGAGGGCTCTGCCCACACCCTAGATCCGGACTGGACCAGCCTATAGCTGTCCGGCATACACCCGTATATATAGAGCGCACCGCTAGTAGGGCCAGAGTAGAATAAATGCACTTTCAGATGACAATGAGTTACTCTCTATTACCAGCAAAAGGGTACGGAGAACGTCTCGTTCAGCATTGTGAAATGAACGTCCATCATCTTTGCGTCTTACGGTATTTAAGGGTCAAATAAGTCCGAACATATTAAGTACCTTTGTCAATGGGAAGAGATACTTTAATCAATTTATTTTCAAAGATCATGTCCTTTATTTCATGATGGATGAAGGTGCAGAATGTGGACGTGACGTTAGTTTATGCATCGAGGAATTAATTACTCTTTACAAATATTGAAAAATATTGATTTTCATTTATACACCATTACAGGTGGGATTATCTATCTGTATGGTAACTAAAAGTAAAACGTCTGTGTCTTTGTATTTCTTCATTAACTTTGTCTTGTTACCCAAAAATTACTATGGACCTTCCTATACCATTATCTCTGTGTAAACTTATTCAGATCTGGGACCCAACTGACTTGTATTCATTGAAAAGTCACAATCTCTATGGAAATCAATGACTCTTTTTGCATCTTTAAAGATGCAACTTTAAGATAAACTTCATAAATAAGAAAAATCTTGAATTGATAAGAGATTCGCGCTGAATGGATACCATGCCATTCATTGTTGCTGTGAATTGTGGCGTCACAGTCTTGGTGGTAACGTGTGAATTCACGCCAGAATATCGCTCTGTCTCGGTTTCATCGTGTAATCGCTTCTAAACTGAACTAAATCTGCAAAGATATAAAATTTAATTCAGGTGCCATACAAAATGAACGAGTAGGCTCAGATTTGTGATGTTAGCTAAATTGATCCTGAATTCGTGAATTTCGAAGCATATAATTGAATACTGAAACATGGACACATTTAATTTCACTTTATTGAATAAACTAATTAAGCATTACATCTGATATTTGCAATCGTTAGCAATCTCATTCTAGAATATTTACATAATCTAAATAACTTAGTTTTGTTAATTTTTCAAATTATCCAACTGAACTCACAAAACAAAACCAGCTTAATTCACTCCAAACTTTTAATTTTTATTATTTTGAACCGAAAAAATTATCTTCACACAACACTCATAATTGATCCCAAGACCCTAAACCCAGTTTGCCATGCGCGACAGAAAAGAACCTTTTCAAGCTTCAAAAACTATTCTGGTGACATTGGATTTTCTGGTTCAGTAAAATTTAATAACAACGCCGGAAAATAGGGAAAAATGATGTAAATACTGGAAGGGAGGAAGTGGTTTGCTACAGAATAGATCATATGCAAGAACTAAATGTATCACGATGATGAACCTGGGTGAAAAACTAGTTCAACCGAATGTTTCAAAGTAGATCTACGTGTATTTCCAATATCCTTTTAATGATTAAGTTCTTTGTTTAAAGCCGAAACCTACTTTATTTGAGTTAATGAAACCTTTTGACATTTTATTCCCTATCATTACCTTGTGATAATAATCGTGTTTTGTCCATTTTTGGTTTTGAAATTGGGTGAATTCATCTAATTATTTGAATTACACAATGCTACATGGATAGTAGAATATAGTATCTGTGAATAGTAATTTATTCACACATATTGTGTTCAACTATCTGTGGATAGTTTAAATTTATTTTTCACTATCCATGTAAATAACTCATTCATTTTGCGCTATCCATGTATTATCAGTTATCATGCGGGTAAGAAGGGGGATATTATATTTATTCACCCGAGTGAATAATAAATATTTATTAAAATGTACCACAAGGGTGAATAAATATAATATCCTCTGACATTATGAGGTTTGATGATGATTTTATCCTATGACAACAACAATACAAGAGAAATATTGGTCAAAACCACAAACCTAGGTCTACCTTCTTCTTTGTTTACATTTGGAATGCCTAGGCATTGCTTATAACTTGGACCCCCCTGTACTGACAAATGCGATTATGCATAGCTAATGAACAGCCTTCTTTTTGATAACATGACATCAGATGTGACATCAGAGCTAAGACCATGTGCACCTCAGCCAATGAGCAGCCTTGAATTTCCATGCCATTCCAAATGTAAACAAACAACATAGTGAGCAAGAAGGCTCTTCAGATCCAAAATGGAGATTAATATTACCCTCCAGGGGATATCATGTATAATTATTCCCCATCGTCAATAGCAACAGCATTTCACAGGTGAATATCAGTTTTATTGTCCTGTTCTCTATGGGGTTTTTAACATTGCACCGCCGCTGTCATAGGATAATGTGCAACATCAGAGTGTAACTATCTATGAATAGTAAACTTATCTATGGATGGTACAAAAGAATGTTTCACCTATCCATGGGTAGTTAATTCCACTGTCCATGTGCAATTAGATCAATGCTAAATTTATCTAATTTAGCAAGATTCAAAACCAAAATAGAACAAGAAAGTCCTCCTGCGTGAATGCAAGAGGCATACCGCCTGCTGCGTAGCCGACCTATCAAAAGATTTGTCCCG